>JABFEA020000050.1:7000627-7016080 GCA_019775915.2 Cyphomyrus plagiostoma | reverse complement strand
CCCCCCCCCCCCCCCCCCCCCCCCCCCCCCCCCCCCCCCCCCCCCCCCCCCCCCCCCCCCCCCCCCCCCCCAGCACGCTGATGGGGGACCTGGCAGCCTCAGGGAAGAAGCTTTTCAAGACTCTGGTGGAACTGGCAGAATGCTGGAGGATCTCTGGGTTCAGCTTTGCGAGAAGATGCCCTGAATGGAAGGGAGGGAGCTTGCGGTGCTGAATGTGCTACCCGCTGCAGGCTTTTACGGTGCGAGGCATCGCAATTTCCAAAGCAGACAATGATGCAGCTGGGCAGGACGCTCACTGCATTCCCCGGGGGAGCAGGTAGTGCTGAGTGCTCTTTCTTGTAGACTCATGAAACTTTCAGATTAAAGCTTAAAAAGGATTCATACTAATGTGACCATCATTAGGAAAATCAGATTGAAGGTGGATGGATGGGATAGATCCTTACTAATGTGACCATCATTAGGAAAATCAGATTGAAGGTGGATGGATGGGATAGATCCTTACTAATGTGACCATCACTAGGAGAATCAGATTGAAGTTGGATGGATGGGATAGATCCTTACTAATCTGACCCTTACTAGGAGAATCAGAATGAAGTTGGATGGATGGGATAGATCCTTATTACTGTATCCAACACCAAGAAAATCAGATTGACAGTGAATGAATGGGGTTAGTCTTTACTAATGTGCCCCTCACCAGGAGAGGTGGATTGAAGATGGATGGATGGATGGATGGGATAGATCCTTACTGGTGTGACCTTCAACAGGAAAAGAGGCTTGAAAATAGGTGTAATAAGTCCCTGTCCGATGCCCGAAAATGATCCTGAATTCAATCAATATATCCTTGAGCAGTTTCATGCAAATCAATGCTAAAACCAAAATGGTGCCTTACTAAGCGAAGTATTTAACGTATGACACCTGCAGCTGCGACTACAAGCAGTTTGACCAGATGTAGATGTTGGAAAGAGGACCTCAGGCACGCAAAGGCACATAATGGCTGGGGCCCCAAAGTGACTTTTTGAGTGGGGCCCCAAAGTGACTTTTTGAGGGGCCCCAGGAACAACAGACCCACCCCTGCTGATAAGTCTGTAAGAGCATAACGCAGGAGAGGACTCCAATTACACACATTTCAAATGGATTTAATTAGATAAGCACCAATAAAAAGCAAATTAAAAAGTAAACAAAAGTGAAAATTCATCATCTCCCTTGAGGGTTTCCTGAAGAACCACAATCTGAGATGTATAAGGCTTTTGTTTAATCTTTGTAAATTTTCCATCAATCTGTTTTCTGTACCTGCTTGTCCTATGCAGGGTCGTGGGAGTCTGGAGCCAATCCCGGAAACTAGGGGCGCCAGGCAGGGAATAATAGGGTGGGGCATCGCCCCAGTGTAGGGCACTCACATCACACACACGCACGCACACGCTCACATCACACACACGCACGCACACGCAAACACACACTCACATCACACACACGCACGCACACACTCACATCACACACACGCACGCATACGCTCACATCACACACACGCAAACACACACTCACATCACGCACACACACTCACATTACACACTCACATCACACACACGCAAACACACACTCACATCACACACGCTCACATCACACACACGCAAACACACACTCACATCACACACACACTCACATCACACATACGCACACACATCACACACGCACGCACACACTCACATCACACACACGCACGCACACACTCACATCACACACATGCACACATTCACATCACACACATACACGCAGACACTCACATCACACACACACTCACATCACACACACACTCACATCACACACTCACATCACACGCACGAAGACACTCACATCACACACACACTCACATCACACACGCACATACACACTCACATCACACACACGCACACACTCACATCACACATGCACGCACACACTCACATCACACACACTCATGCACACACTCACATCACACACGCACTCACATCACACACACACACACACACACAGGTTTGTAATTAAATCTTTGTGGGGACTCTCCATTCATTTCTATGGGGAAAGCTGTAATCCCAACATGAACCCTTAACCCCTACCCAGTCCTAACCTTAAACATTAGTAACCAAACAAATTATGAGACTTTGGGCATTTTAACTTCTTGGATTGCATTCACAGATGTTTGTGGGGACCTGAACAATTGTCCCCACAACGTCAAAATAATTGGTTTTTATCACATAGTAGGGACATTTGGTTGGATGGATGGATGGATGGATAGATTCTTACTACTGCTATTCAAACTTATTTACATGAATTAAGAAAAAACAAGTACAATAACACATTAATGATGATATTTGATGATATTTGATTCCCACAATGTAATATATACATGACCACACACACATACACACACACACACACACACACACCTTTGGCACGTGCAATTCACATCAGCCCCATGACAACTTGGGGAGACATGCAATCTCCACGTAGCCGTGCCAGATACTCGAACCCGGGCTGACCCCTGCCCCTCTGTGCTGCTCCTTGTTGTAAATAATTTTACCTTCTTTCTGGATAAAACATTACGGGACTCATATTCAAAACAAAATTTAGTGATTAATTGTCATACCACAGCAGAACAAGTTTCCTGTATTTAACCCATGTGTGACATAGCAGGGGGCAGCTAATTTCACACCTGGGGGTGGTATCTTGCTGGTCAGGGTCTCAAGTCTGCAATCTTTGAATTACAAGTTCACTTCCCTAAGCATTAAGCCACCACATTGGAGGACTCACACATGTATGTGTGCTGTGAGGAACTGGGCACCTACCAGCATTCAAGTACTTACTGTGACAATATCTTTGTTTATTTAAGAGCTGCAAGCCAGTAATTGCTGTGGGTGAAGACGACGTTAAGTAGTGATGTTTGGAGGAGTCATTCCACAACTGGTGTGCTGCTATTCCTTGGAGAGAAACAGTAGAGAAGGAGAGAGAGAAAAGAAGCGTGGGATGCGGGAGAGGCCTTGCTGGCGTGCCGTCGTTAATGACGACAGGACGCACACTCACGGTGCAGCCCTCCGAATGCAATTCCTATTAAGCAAACGCATTCCGTCTCGGAAATTAAATCAAGTTCTGAATGTCAGAGGAAGGGGGAGAGTGTAGCTTAAATGACCCTTAACGATGTTATTCAAACTTATTTACATGAATGAATAAATAATAAGAACAATAAGACATTAATGATGATTTAGTAATGCCATTATGGATTTAGCGGTACTGCTCCCCAAGTGCTCAGAGAGAGAGTGCGCAATACGGTGAGTGTCTCTGAAATCCGCCTCCTTGGTCTAAGGATTGTTGACGGAAGCGTTTTCACACTGCATGCCCTGGTGTCCCCCCCCCCCCCCCTCCCCCAACAGCACAATTATTACACGGAAGATGAGCAACATCTATGAGTCAGCAGCCAACACCCTGGGCATCGTCAACAGCCCATGCCTGACCAAGGTGGAGCTGCGAGTAGCCTGTAAGGGGATCTCCGACCGGGACGCCCTGTCCAAGCCTGACCCCTGTGTGGTTCTCAAGATGCAGTCACATGGCCAGTGGTTTGAGGTAGCTTACCCTCTCTCCTGTGTTACACTATTGTGTATTACTATACTACATAAATGCTACTATACTTCTACATATATACTGTACACCGTGCTGTAGTACTTAATATTAACCATATAAGGAATCGTATGGTATATTGTACCTTTGATTCAGAAATATATATTTTTTTGTCCTAGTCGTTCTACACTATACTGTGGCATATTTAGAATATGCTATTGCATGCTGTACTATGTGGTATATGCTACGCTACATCACTTTATGCTATGCAGGCAGGGTTGCCAACTTTGGTCAGCTTGCTGGAGTGAGACTTCCAATTCAAGACAATTCTGCACACACATGCATACATTTTTACATGTATTTAACAGTTTTATTACCTTGTAAATAGTCCGCATAGGGTTTGCAAACTACCCCGGTGCATCCCATGCAGCTAATTTTAGCTTTATAATGAAATAATATAGGTTTGCCGCACGATTTCTTGCTTGAGCGCGAGCGGCTGAAAGCGTGAGTGTAAAGTCACATAAGCGAGTGCATAAGCAGCGGGATTGTCAGGAATGGGATAGTGTTGAGGCTTGGGCAGTATTTCAGTAATCCTGTGTACTGTGATATTTTTGTTCAAAAATACCATACCCCCCGCCCCCCACCGGCAAATTTTATCGGGAAAAACTGGGATAGCGACGCTTTTTAAAAATACTGTCAAAATATTGTGTCGCGTGGTATAATGTCTGTGTCACGTCACGAGAAATGAAGGAGTCGAGGGCAGGTGTCAGGAGAAACAAAAGGTTATTAAACCAAAACAGGAGCAGGGAAACAAACAAGAGGGACGAATAAGAGAGAGGTTAGGGCCATGGTGGGGGGGCGACAGGCAGGGATATAGGGATATGACGGTCTGGATGGTGTGACGGTATTAAAAATTATGGCACTTTTTCAGTGCATCAGTCTACGTTTTGGTGTTGGTTTTCCACTGCTGTAAAAACTGGTATCGCCGCCGAAGGGCAGCACACCGCAAGGCCGGGTATTTTGTACTGAATTCGAAAAAATGCCTGTAGTGTATTACAGGACTGGACGACGTGTGATATTAATGCCAACATCACATGTTATCTTGGGGTGCTGGAAATATGGCCACTGTGGGGCGTTGCCTGTAAAATTTTCTGCTAGGTCATCTTATTGCCACTGATTTCCGGGACATTATGCATCATTCATCAAGGAACTGCTGTCAATTTGAAGCATCTGGGAGCGGTGGAATGAGCTGTGCTACGCCAGGTTACATTAAGCTGTGCCATGCTATGCTACACTGAGATGTGTTACGCTATGCTACACTGAACTATGCTATGCTATGCTACACTGAGCTATGCTACATCATGCTACAATGAACTGTGCTACACCATGCTACACTTAGCTGTGCTCTGTCAGGTCACATTGAGCTGTGCTACGCAATGCTACAGTGAGCTGTACTACGCCAGGCTACACTGAGCTGTGCTATGTTTAGGGAGGACCCTTCCATACATGCCAGAGGGTATGCTTTTGAGCACTGAATTAATCTTCCTCTGACCTACGGCCCCGTTCCTGCCTCCTGATCTCTCTCGGCCCAGACCTGCTTCTCAATACATCACACCAGATCACCGCTTTCTCGTCCACTCACATAGACTGAAGGGGAAATAAAGCAGTAAACAAATCCCATCCTAGATTAAGAGTAGCAGGCCGTGTGAGTGATGGTCTACCAGGGGTAGGGCAGTCATAGGTGGGGCGCTTTCCCGGGGGCTGCCATGCCTCTCTGGCCCGCTCACAGTGCACAGTGACCCCGGCCTACCTTGGTTGGCCCAATAATAACCTTCCCCCAATCTATCTTCCTTTCCCTCCTTCCATTCCTCTCTCCCTTATCTACCTTCCAATGTTTCACTTTCATCTTCCCCAATATACAAGTAGATACAAACCGTCATGTGCTCATGCACAACAGATGCCCTCCATTAAGGGGAAAGTTTATCAGGCAGCCTCGACAGGCACTCAGACTCGCCTAATAGCTCTGTCATTGTGTTCTTTTTTTATTATTTCTTCTATCTTTCTTCTGTCCTATCTTTCCTTTTCCGATGATTAGACATTACCCTGCTGCATGTTTTCTAAGTCTTTAATAAAATAAAATAAAACAAAATAAAAAATCTTACTTACCTGTTTCGCGTTATCTGGTACTTACAGGAATCCAGTTGCTGACGGTTTCAAATAATAAATGCAGGCCTGCATTTTTAAAAAAGATTTGTTGCAGATATTGTCACTGGCCGGCTGGAGCACGTCCCCGACAGGATGAGGCAGGGGACACCCAGGACAGGATGTCAGTCCATCACTGGGCAGACACACACTCTACGTGCAGTTATTAAGTCTTATACTTCTATATTTATGTTTCAGCATTGCTGCTTAATGGTGGAGCCCATGTGACTGCGTGGTGGGGTTCTATTTTCTCCTGTGACGGTACTGAAGGTGCATGGACTCCCTGCTCTGATTTTTAGTCCCTCTTCTGTGTAAGTGAGGGACTTGGGCTGAAGGCAGAGCTCATCTCCAGTGATGTTTCACGGCAGAATGCGGCGCTCCGGCCCCGGCAGGCCTGCTGTGAATGTCGCCCCCGCCATCTTTCAGCTAAAAGGGCGTGTGTCGGGCTTGTGCGCCTGCCGTCAGGCAGATATTCTGCAGACCAAAAAGCTTTATGTGTGCCTCATAGAATGGGCTGCCCAGGGTCACACGAGCAGCAGCTGGAGGAGGGAGCCGGAAATTCCGCTTGAGTTAATCCCCCCCCCTACACACACAATAAAAGGTTAATGCATTCTAGCTACTCTTTATCTCCACGAGAGGTCTTCATCGACAGATTGGCAGTCGCGGCTAATGAGCCTTCCACTCCGGGTTGCATGGACTGGGCTCAGGTGCCAGGGAACCCCACCCATACAGTGAAGGACCCTTCCCCACCCTACAGGAGGTCCGAACGGCAACCTCCTCCCATAAGCAGATAAGCTAGAGCACAGGGTGCGAGCAGAGCTCCCCCCCATTTCACCATCCCGGCCCACCACACCGTCCACCTGACTCCTGGCTGACTTTCCGGAAGCTTCCTCCAGTTCCAATGTCGTTTCGAGGGCAACAAATATAGGAGCTGAGGGCAGATATTAAAAGCTTAGCGGGTGAGAGTGAAGGCACGCTGTTCCGATGTGGAGTGCGGGGAGAGGCTGCCCCACTCTCCTGTTCCCCTCCATCAATAACCTCCCAGGAGGCTGTTTAAACCTTGGGGGGCGGTGATGTGAATGGCCTCTGTGCCCCCCCCCCATATCCCCCCACCCCCAATAAGGGCAGAGGGCATCACACTGTCTCCCAGATACAAAAATTGCTGTCAGAAGAAGAGAAAAACATGTTTTCCCAGACTTCCTCCATCACTGTATAAATATGTTGCTCCAAATGAAAGTGGCTGCCTCTCGCAGGCCAGAGGGTTAACAGCATCGCTAATTAATACAGAAATATCCCATTCTCACTCTACCACGATAATGCGGGGAATCCGCAATGTGAAACGTCTATAATGAATGTCATTATGCGTTCAAATCCTGCAGAGACGTTCCCGCTGTGAAGTTGTTTAAAAAAAAGATTAAATATCTAAAAAATAATACCGTCGCCGCTAAAATTTATACAGATGATGCAACGTTTAATCCTGTGTTCCAGCCTAATTTTTTTTTCTCTTTCTGCATTCCATTATTATTCGGGTCGACTTTGACGTGAGCCCTTCACATGCGCACATACGTACGCGTGCGCAGACGTGCACTGTTACCGCTGCGCACGTGACTGCGCACACGTGGAGGAGCGCACTAACCCACGCGGCAGAATCGCACTTTGGATGCAGCCTTTCTGCAGCTTCCTTAAAGAGTGTTGGCCAGGAAAACGAGGTCAGCTCTATATTTACTACTCAGGACTGAGCCATCTGCAAAGTCAGAACATAGAAAACATGTCCATCAGAGCTCCAGCAGTGGGCGACATTGGTCACATTCTCATTGGCTAATGTTCGATTCTATCCAAACTTTCCCCACAAAGTCAGGAAGAAAGGAAAGTAATACTGATAAATCCAGTTCTAATATCAAAACACACCATCCCACTGTCCTTTGTGGTTTAGTATGAGATTACACAGGATCTACAAAAGTGTTTCAGGTTTGATGTTGTTTAGGGGATTATAGTGGTTTTGAAGGATAGGATAATTGTTTGGGGGCTGAAATTAAGGTATTTGGGGGGGGGCAGGTGGAGTGGTGGCTCTGAGGCTATGGATCTGTGCCAGCAACTGGAAGGTTGCTGGTTCAAATCCTGGGAATGCCTGGAGTGATTCTACTCTGTTGGGCCTTTAACCTGCATTTGCTTTCTGCTGGGTATGACATTAATGCACACCCAGGAGGTCCTGCAACTTACAGGGGGGTTGGTGGCAGAATTGGCACTCCAGCCACTGGGAAAAAATCTAACACTGGTCCATTTGGACTAGTGTGGTGCTGAGAGATCACCTGCTACTTGGCTGGTGAGGTGGATTGCCCCATGGCGGGTGTGGCAACACACAGTAAACAGTGCACGCTGCTTACCTCCTTGTGGGTTTGAGTAGAGGGATAGCCATAATACAAAAGCATTTTCCTTGAGAAAAGGTGTTGTATCACTGAGGTTTCTTGGTGTCTTCAGAAGCTGTCGGTCCAGCAGAGCAGGTGTGTGGATTTGAATGATTGTTCTTCTGCTGAGGGGGACATAGTGCACCCCCACCCCCACCCCCATCTTCTCAGAGCCTGAGTGCAGCCTTGTCAATGTTTCCTGATAGTAATACCTTATTTTTTACTACAGCAGATCTCATATTCTCCAAAATATCGAATATCTTATCTCTGCTCGAAGCTATATTTACATCGCCGTCTGGATGTGTCACGGTGATGACCCTCCATGGCGGTGATCCCAGGAGTCCCCCCAGGGTGCTCGCTCAAGGCCGGCCTGATGATCCCTTGGGTTCGCCCCCCTTTCAGGTGGACCGGACAGAGGTGATCCGCAGCAGCATAAACCCGGTGTTCTCCAAGGTCTTCACGGTGGACTACTACTTTGAGGAGGTTCAGAGGCTGCGCTATGAACTCCATGACATCAGCAGCAGCCACAATGGCCTGAAGGAGGCCGACTTCCTTGGGGCCATGGAGTGCACTCTGGGCCAGGTGGGGGCGCTGCTAGGTTTCCATGGAAGCAGAAAGCTGGTACCAAAGGAGGCAACAGTTTGCTCATTGTTGTAGCTGCAAATCGTGTGAATGACATCACAAATTAATAATCACACAAGCCTTTCAAGTCAATTACTGCTTTAATGTCTAACAGACATGTTGGGAACATTGTGGATTTACTTATGTGCTTACTTTCCAAATACTATTTGCGTTAAGATGAATTATGCCTCATATTTGTATTATACCAGCGGTTTTCAGGTCCAATAATATTAATCATATAGCAGTGGGATTTTCACAGCATTTGTCTTTCTGACTTACATAAATGACTGATGCTGGGCATGTAGGAAGTAAATCAGGCACTCCAGGACTGACCGGAGAACAGGTTCAATGCAGGTGTCTGGAGTTATGGTTAGATTTAGGGGCATTACCGTCTGTCAGTGTTAAAGAGGTTTGGGGACACTTAACAACGGCGTCCTCTTCACAGTCCCTTCCTCTCTCCGTGTAGATCGTGTCCCAGAGGAAACTCACGAAAGCCTTGCTAAAGCAGGGGAACGCTGCAGGGAAGTCCTCCATCACTGTAAGCCGCGTGCTGCATTCTCTCTGACAGTAAAAACAAACAAAAAAATTTTTGATTTGGGTTGATTTTGTTGTTTATTTCCTGTCCAGTTTGAGATGCTGTTTTGAAGCTGCATGTCCCTTGCATCCACCGTCACACTCGCTATCTGTCTGCCATTTTTATAGCCCTGACCACCAGACAGACTGTGCCTGGTGACCATTTATATACATGGGTGATCTCTCCTAGGTGACTGCAGAGGAGTTATCTGGCAATGACGACTACGTTGAGCTTGGTTTCAGTGCAAGAAAACTGGATGACAAGGTAGCACTTGGAAGGCCTAGAATAATAATGTCTTTTCGCAAAACCGGCTGTTAAATCTCTGTAGTTTAACGTTTCCCTTGCATGATCATTTCTGTTTAGCATAATGAAATGAAGGCTGTTGCTGTCCTTACTTAATTTAACACGGAGTAGAGGTGATGGAGGTAACCCACACATCACGGGGTATAGAACCTCACACACACACACACACACACACACACACACACACATTGAAGAGACTGGACTCAAAGCCCCAAACCTTTGAGCTGTGAGGTGCAACTGAGCCATTGTGTTATTCTGAAATTGAACTGTTCCAGCAAAATACTGATGCAAGTAAGTATGCATTACAGAGTCCAATTTATCTGACTCAGCTTAAGTTACAGAAAATTTAATGTCGTCACGGTTGAGTTCAAACTGAATTTGGAACAGCAGGGTAATCAAAAATTCGCTGGAAGTTAAATGAACCTGTCATGTGACAGAATGCACAGATTTCTCATTTGAAATCCAGCGTGTCCATAGCAACGACAACATGACAGCTGCGCAGTGTGATCATGTCAAGCTGAATCAACATGCAAATCACAATCAGTGACTGATTTATGACCATATTAAATGAGCCAGTCAACTTAGGAAAGTTTGAAATCTTCACAGTCATTCGCTTGTCTTGTGCCTTTGCTCGATGCAGCGCACCATTTTGATCTAGAGATCTGCAGGGATGCCCCTGAGAGGTGATTTCCTTTCAGTAGCTAAGGACCATCTCAGTAAATGTTACTGCCTACCCAGAAAGAGGCACATGAGTTGCTGTCCCTCTAAATCAGGTGTGTTACGGGAGGAAGGAACTCATCTCCAGCTTGTTTCTACAGGACTTCTTCAGCAAATCGGATCCGTTTTTAGAAATATTCAGGATAAATGATGACTCCACTGCCTCCCTGGTTCACAGGACTGAGGTACATCATTATCCAGTAATGCCCAAGACCTGTTTCTTTCAGTATTTACACTCTACTTCCTCTCTACTTCCACTCTATTTTCATTCTACTTCCTCTCTATTTCCAGTCTACGTCCCTTCTACCTCCAACCTACTTTCTCTCTATTTCCGTTTACTTCCACTAAATTTCCACTCCACTTCCACTTTTTTCACTCTACGTCCTCTCTACCTGCAATCTGCTTTCTATTTTCAGTTTACTTCCACTCTATTTCCTCTCTACTTCCTCCCTATTTCCAGTCTATGTCCTCTATTCCTGTGTTTCATACAGGCATTTAGTAACGGGCTTGGGCTTCTTGCCTTTTGGGTGGTGGTGGGGGGGGGGGATCATGCATCTGATCAGATAGATGTAAACATGAGGGCACTTAAATCCTCATATGCCTGCCGTATCTTACCGCTGTGGATTTTTTCATGCCTGTATGCAGAGCTGGCTGAATTCAGTGAACGCCGTGCTGTTGTTCTCTTCGCAGACCGTCATGAACAATCTCAACCCAGTCTGGAAAACGTTCAAAGTCTCGTTTAACACTCTGTGCAGTGGAAACCACGACCGTGAGCTGAAGGTAGGATGAGACCCTACAGTGTGACTGCAGAGCGGTTACAAATTATGACACAGTGATACACGAAAGGCTATTGTGGGGTCCTATGTTAAAATTTCAGATGTGGTGATGACAGTGTTATAATGCGTCAAGTCTTGGGCATAAACACAAGTACACGCATCTCGCAGGAGCTCAGTGTGATGTGATGAGACACACAAGCTGGGATGGATAGATAACTTCCCAAGCTCGCCTCCTCGTTGCGTTGGGGATGCGCTGTAAGGCAACTCCATGTATTTCTGCTGCTAAATGGAAAGTTCCAGAAAAGCCCAGAGGCTGACGTGACCAGCATCCAGACATGTATATATCCTGGCTCTTGAAGGCTTTTCAGTGTGAACAAGAGACGGAGACCCTGACGAGAGCCATGCTCAGTATCTGATAGAGAGTCCTGCATATGCCCAGAACGGCTGATGTTCGGGCACGTTTGCTTACATGGATTCATTTATAACTGATTCCTTCTCTTTATAGGTGCAATGATAGAGTCGGGGAAAGTACCAGAATGTGAAATGGTCAAGTGTTTTGCAAAGAGCTTTGCAAGAGCTTGCTCCTAAAAATTCTCTTCAATAAATAAACAGGATTATTGAAATTCACGAGATTTGGGATGAGATGGAACGGGGCGCCACCCGGAGCTGTAAGCAGCCACCTGCGGCATTCGATTTGGCACAAAAGGGTGTTTTTCTCGAGATAAGCTTTGTGATTTGGGGGGGGGGGGGGGGGTCGGGGTACCGATTAAAGCGGCGGGGCGCTAAGCTATGCGCTACAGTGGGGGGCCCCGACACACTTCCTGAAGGGGCCGGCAGGAGCCTTAGACTTGGTGTAATTACCCAGCATGCCCCGTTCCACCGCACAGTCCTCCACTGACAAGCATAGAATAGAGAAGACAGCTGGAACCAAAGTGAGAGGAGTCGTTGACAAGAGGGAGCAGCGGGTGGGGGTTTGGTGTGGGCACAGATTTACAGTTTAGCCACATATCCGTTCCATGATGTCAGTTACTTTTATGTCTGAGCCACGCGTCAGATGATGCGATTTCTCACTTATCAGACAGAAGTGAACTGCTGTAGCTCAGTGTCCAGTGAGACCTGCCAGTGAGTTGTTAGTTTCAGCATCGAATTGGACTCGCAGGTCAGAACATAGTGAGGGGATAAATGTGATATAATACTGCTGCCTTCCATGGACCCAGGGAACGGAATTACGGCTGTCTGGCGCAGAGCTACTGCAGGAGGTGCTGTGCAGACAGGAGTTTTCCACATCATGCACCCCAGTGCCTCAACTTGATGTGATACACTTGTTTCCTTAGTCATAGACCAGGCTTGGTTAATGAGGCTTGTTAGCCCTCATTTGAAGATATACGGTGAGTGAACGAAGTCCGTGCCCCTGTGGCGAATATCACAGGATCCTCCTGTGAATTAGCAGTGCTGGGATCCCGTGTTATTGGAGTGAACTATCCACTGGGTCTCAAACTTTTGTCAGGGAGTAGAGAAAAATCAGTGACAGGTGAGTGGGGTTTGGATCCAAGTCCTTGTTCTGATGAGCTTGTCCTCTGGGATTTGATTCCCAACAGGATCTGTTAGCCATGGGTTCAGAGCCTTTGTCCACAAAGCTTTGGCTTGTTGTCATGGTGGGTCAGGCCTGAAGTCCTCACCTTCTCTTGTTAGCTGCTGGTTAGCGCCACACCTGTACCTGTCAGATTGCTAAACAGGTCTGATGTCTCTCCAAATGGATCTGGCCAAGACGCATCAAGTGGGCCACAAATCATCGGGCACCTGCTGAATTTCTGTGATTTGCCAGGAAGATTAAAAATACCCAATTTTATTTCTGTCAAACAGAATACACATCATTCCAATTTGATGGGCAAACATGTCATGAAAGGCAGTGAAAATAAGCCATTTGGAATACTTCCATTGATTTTATATATTCATTCTTGGTCTCAGCTCTGTTGAAGAATAACGGCCTGTTTTGGTATCAGTGGGAGAGTCACAGGCTGCATGGTGATGATTTATCTAGTGTCTGTGATGGTCAGTGCCCCAGAGCAAGCGTAAGTAATAAACGGACCATTCCGGAAGCGCAGTGTCAGCGACGTATCTCTGGCAGGGGGCACCATGTCTTCGAATACGACTCGGCTGGTATAATTAGTGCAGATATTACCATGGATACCTTTAAAGCAAGCGACAGCGTTTTGCTGCATTTCCTCTCCAGCTGCGAGATGTGGCCTTGTCCTTTTGGTCTCAGCAACCTTGTCTAAAAGCTTTTCTACCGCCTGAATGCAACCTAAGGAGTCATTAGCATCTGCTTCCTTCGCATGAAGCCTTTAGCACAGGGTTGGCCCGTGGGGGACCAAACCACAGCACGGGGCTGCACGACACACGTGGTGGAAGGGGCCAGGAATTGCCTGGAACTTTTCGTGTCTGGTGGGGGCACCGTAAGGGGTAAGGGTATGGCAATGATTCCAAGGGCCTCTGAGTGACAGGGGCCCAAAAAAATTTGGAACACAATCTTATAACCTTTTCTTGGATAGTCATTGAAATAACAATTTTAAGAATATGTTATGTACTATTTACAAAAAAATTATATTTTAATTTGCTTTTATGTATCTTTAGCAGATGGCAAGTCAGCACATACCATCTGTTTTAGATGGTTTGGTTCAGCCCTGCCTTCACCAATATAGGCTAGCCAGCCTGTGTTCGAAGCAGTCACTCTGAATCCCAGCACATGCATGAAATGCCTAAGTTAAAATCTGGTTATCAGAAAATGAAGGCTGCAAAAATCTGAAAGACAAACGCGAGGGCCACCGGCGTTTATCTGCTTTTGCGAACTGTATAATTATGGCGGGAGGGCAGAAGGCTCCGTTAACAAACATCGCATCTGCTCCAGATTGCGTTTTACAAGTTACCCTCCACAGGCATGGTTATCCAAAGCCATAACTACCCACAGCTGTTGTCAGTCAGGTTCGCTATTTGAACTTTCCCTGGTTACTCCTGCTAGAGGTTGGCGTCTGCTCTCTCGGTCTGGATTATCCTTCGTTTGTTTGCTGTTTTTTTGGTTTCCTGTTCATTTCTGTTGGCGTGATCTAGTTCTGTCCTGTTAGTTCCAGCTCTGACCGCTCCCTGATAACTGTCTGGGTTTTGTTTAGCCTGCTGGATTCATTTTTATGCACATGGGCTTGGCTATTACATGGTTCTGGGTGTGTCTGTGTTCCTTATTAATAAAGCCTTTTTTCTTATTAAATTCTGTCCTCTCTCTGAGATGAGCAACCCACAAACTAATAAACAGAGGTGGAAAGTTCAGGTCCAGGAAATGGAAATCCTGACCAAGATTTTGTTTCAACTGACCAGCTGAGCATAGAGAGTTACTTTTAGAAAGTACGCGACTAGTTGGTTGAAACAAAATCCTGGTCTGGATTTTTACTTTCTGAATCTGAACTTTCCAGCTCTGCTAATATCTAACTAATTACTTGACAGTTTTGTTAAAATATAAAAGCCAGATATATAATAAGAGACTCCGCTTATTTGGGTACTAAATAAATGAGTAGGATTACAGTTGGTGGCTTTAATATAAACACTGGATCATTAAATCCAAAGCCGATTGGGACTGCTGCTGTCTTTTTTAGTCAACAAAGGAATTTCTACTTTGTTCTGTTATAATTGGTCCTGAGGCAATAGATTTATTACATCATCATGACCGTCCAAGCTAATAGACAGCTTATTGTAGGGCAGTGCTTCTCCACTCAGTCCTATACCATTCTGGCACTTTAGCTGGCCTCACCCGCTCCCCAAAACTCATCCCTCCATCAGTGTTCGGCACTTCGGCACAGGTGACGGTCTGATAAACAGAGACCGTGCGCATTGCTGTCTCGTTCCACTTTCTGCTTGCCTGGGAAAACACACAAATGTACAAAACGTAAATACAATCCTTAAACGAAACATAACAGAGAAAAATTTCGTTGGAAACACCCTATACTTTGCAGTACTATTTCGCCTGTATAGGTGTCATTATTAAGCACAACAAAGAAACGTGGGGTTTATGACACAAGCCAGGTAAAATAAGAACAATGTCAGCAAAGTGAAAGGAAGTCAGAATAAAAGTGGTATAATATTTGTGTGTGCCCTGTAATTGAAAAGCCACATCTCATCACCATATTAATATTTCAGGATGTTTCCGGTGGGGGGGGGGGGGGGGGGGGGGGGGGGGGGGGGGGGGGGGGGGGGGGGGGGGGGGGGGGGGGGGGGGGGG
>JABFEA020000050.1:6986747-7000527 GCA_019775915.2 Cyphomyrus plagiostoma | reverse complement strand
TAATTTTAAATCACAAACTCATAAAAATATTAATTTTTCAGGTTTTTTATTTTTCCCCCCCCCCCCCCCCCCCCCACAAGCATCATACAATCATGCGGCAGCTTACCCTCAAGCTATCTTTCTCAGGGGTCTTTCTCTCTCTCTCTCTCTCTCAGCTGCTGCTGACCTGAACTTCATTTCACTCTCCACAGATTCCTATTATTTCCCACTGGATTGAGGGTTTGGGACATATTTTTGACTGTATCTTCTGTGCCCCCCCCCCCCCATCAATCCCTTTTTCAGTGTACTGTATGGGACTGGGACTCCAATGGAAAGCACGACTTCATTGGGGAATTCCAGACGACTTTCAAAGAGATAAGAGGAGCGCTGGATGGACGGCAGGTGAAGCGGGAGAGACATGAGTGTGTGTGTGTGTGAGGGGGTATGGTGTATGTGTGGGGGGGTATGGTGTGTGTGTGTGTGGAGATGGTATGGGGTTTGTGTGTGTGTGGAGATGGTATGGTGTGTGTGTGTGGGGGGGAGTATGTGAATGTGTAAGTGTGTGTGTGTGTGTGTATGGGGGGAGTGTGTGTGCATGTGTGTGGAGAGGGTATGGTGTGTGTGTATGGGGGGGATGTATGGATAGTAACCCCCATTACTTAGGTCACTGCAGCTGTTAGTACCGCTTTTCACGAAGTAACCAGCTGACTACCTTTTCAGTCTGTCTTCAGTTTGTACCATTAGCAGTCAGATCTGAGTAGCTGCTGGGTACCAGGATGGTATGTGGTTGGTACTCCTCCCATGGGCAAAGGGTCATTCTGTCACAGTGTTACTCACCAGGGAATGAGCTCCATCAAGAGGAAGCAGCTTGGAAAACAAAAGCAACTCCAGCCATGCCCACCCCCCCACCTCCCCAACATCCAGCACCTTCCCCCAATCACCCGTCCCACCCTACCCACTGCCCATTTCTGGCGACATCTGGGTTTTAATGGTTCTGAGACCTCCCAGTCCTCATCTGCTGTGTCAATGGGCTCTCTCTCTCTCTCTCTCTCTCTCTCTTTCCGCTGTGTATCAGATCCAGTGGGAGTGTATAAATCCAAAATATCAGGTCAAGAAGAAGAATTACAGGAACTCTGGTGTCGTTATCCTCAACCAGTGCAAGGTAGGGCCTATTGTTATTTGCAGTCAGCACCCAAACATTTTACCAGTCTTCACCACCAAAGGGGCGAGAACACAACAGGGCCTGTTAGATGTTCCCATGGATGGCATAATTGCAGCTTATCCCAAATAAGATTACAATATAAAAAATGCCGGATGCTGTGTTGGCATTAACAGATGATTCCTAAAACTCAAACCTTTTCTCTCTGTGTGCAGGATCTCTTCTCTTTGGTGTGCTTAATTACCACAACTAGTTTCTTCATGGGCCATCTCAGATCTTTGTCACACAGTAGGGCCCATAGAAAGTAGAGGGAGTTTAATTGCTAAAAACCTTCAGTGCTTGAGGGGACATGAATAATGTAATAGTACACACTTAATGCATTAATTAATGAGTAACTGTGTTGTGTACTGATCCCATGTTCATTCATCATTAACAAATCATGATACTTTATGTATTTCATGGGGAAATCTATATCAGTTCATGATTTGTTCTTGAGTAGTTAATGACTTAAGTATTTCTTTGCCCATGAGTGATCTTACCATTATTAACTAGTTAGTTAATTGTTAATTAATATAGTGTGAATGGAATACATGATGTTATAATTGATTAATGATGAACAAACATTGGATCGGTAAATAACTAACATTTAGTTACTGGTTAATTAATATATTAACGAAGCAACTACATTACTCATGTCCCTTCAAGTAAAGTGCGACCGGGCCTTATAATATGTAGGTCCAGGGCTTGTTTTACTTGTTACAAAAATTATATTGTCAGATGTGGAAGGCTCAGGTCTGGAAAGTACAAATCCAGAACAAATCCAGAATTTCAGCCAACCAGGTGAGTTCTTTATGAATGTGACTCTGGTTGAGTCTGCAACCACTCAGCTGATTGCTTGAAACAAAGTGTTGGATTTATACTTTCTGAACCCGAACTTTCTACCTCTGCTTACTGAGTAGATAAAAGTTAACTGTTCTTGTCCAAGAGCTGTTGTGCGACATTCTTTGTGATTGACCTTCAACAAGCTCTTTAGATGGATTGTCAGATAGGTTCTGCCATATAGCGTCATTCTGTGTCCCATCACAGATACCTTAGTTGGTCCCAGATGATACGTCCACTCAGTCTCGGAAACACAGGCTCGGTCAGTGATTGGTTCTTTGTTGCAGATCATCAAGATGCACTCTTTCCTTGATTACATCATGGGCGGCTGTCAGATCCAGTTTACGGTGAGTTACATGAGGCAGTGCAACAGAGAACATGGCAGCTGGCGTGTCGGAGCTGTGCTGGTGTTACGCTGATTGTCGTGCTTCGGCTCTGGGATACAGCAGATTGACAGCAGTTGCACGGATCGATATTCAAATAGTAAATTTTACTTGTTGTTCTACATTTATGTGGTGGAAATGATGAAAGTTAGAAATACTCCGGAAATGATTTACAGCATTCAGCAGGGATCAGACAGAAAAATCCCTTGTGTTAAAACATTTCTATTCAGATCTGATCCTGTCATTGTCGGAACATTCGGCTTTATCTTTGGCATTAGCTGCGGACTCATTAATTCAGGGCTTTTATTTGATCCTGGAGTGATATAGTGCCAAAGACCACAGGGTCATTTACATTTACAGAGGGAAAGATATTAGCTCTACTGAGGACAAGAAGTTTGAGGATAAATTATGTATAGCATGTAGCTCCAAGCACCCCTTTCACCAGAAACCAGATAACGTTCATAGAACGGGCAGATCAGCCAAAAACGCAGCACACATATACTCCATTTTACATTTACAAGAATAAGATTGATTCTATTGGTCGCAGCATTAATTTTATTGTTTGCAGCAGAAAATTCTTGCAAGGGACAGCAAGGTACTTGAAGTGCATACAAACAAACATAGTGTGAACAAGTATAGATAGATAGATAGATAGATAGATAGATAGATACATACATACATACATACATACTTTATTGTCCCCATAACTAAATTTAACTTGGACTCTACAATGTTGGACCCGCCAAAACACAAGTAAACACACCACTCTGTCATACAAAATATATCAAAGAAGTGGAAACACAAACAAACAAATTAAAACTATATGCATAAGAACATACTATTACTATATATACCATTACTTCTTTTCTTATTTAGGACACTTCCAAATACTGATAGATAAAGGAACAAAAGAGTTCTAAAAACATTTTTAAAATGTTTAGTGCAAATAATTTTTTTGTTGTACAGAGTACGCAAACAGAATATACTGAAAGATTATGAAATTAATAAATATGAAGAACGAAGCGGCTTTGAATAATAATTTGCGACTTACACAAGTATGACTGCTAAGCACAAGGCCTAGATGTGGAAACGTCTCCTCCGTGAACATGCCCTTCAGGGCCCTCCATGGTAATATCCCGGTAAAGTTCCCCTGTGCAAGTAAACCAGCAGTAAATAATTTGCAAAAGTAGTAAATGGATTGCCTTCCTCCTTCCCAGGTAGCCATCGATTTCACGGCCTCTAATGGGGACCCTCGAAACAGCTGCTCGCTGCACTACATCCACCCATACCAGCCCAATGAGTACCTCAAGGCCCTGGTGGCCGTCGGCGAGATCTGCCAGGACTACGACAGGCGAGTCTCCCCAAAGCCTTCAACAGCACCCATCGGCGGGAATGCTGGGAATGCTGGGAAAGCCAAGACGGCGTGCGGAAATGAAAGCGTCCCGACCTTTTCCCGTGCTGGAGCCTGTGGGCTTGCGGCGTTTTGCCCAGAAGCCCCGCGCGTGCGTTTTATTTAGCTCTGCTAACACCATTCATTTCAACCATTAGAGTCCTGCAGCCCCTCCGCCGGTCACAGTCCTTCCATAAGACGTTGTAAAATATATAGCGGGAAAGACAAAACTATTAATAGCAGGTAACATCTAGCAATGGCTTGAGCAATCAGGTCGGGGATCTGGATTGGATTCTGCAAACCAACAAAGACAAGCTCTGTGATGTATTTCCATACCCCAGGTCATTCAAAAGGGGGTAGATTTTGCCTCTCTTAAGCTTCTTCTTGGTTTGGGGGGCGGGCAAGAGCAGGACCGCCTGAATAATCCTAGTGAAAATGACCGACCTTCTCCCTAGGAATGGCCGAGGGCGGGATTGGGGCTGGGGGTGGCGGGGATGCTGACGGCAGAGGAGGCTGTGAATGGCACTTGATTGCAGATGGGCTGAATCACGCTGATTTCAGGCCTCGCCCCATATAGCTTCCGGCTCCTGATTCACGTTCATCTTTCTCTCTTCCACACAGTGACAAAATGTTCCCCGCCTTTGGGTTTGGAGCACAGATACCACCTGACTTCAAGGTATCACCTTTTGCTCTCACACGGCCAGTTTCCCCAGCGATATGATATACTAATGCGATGCCCCGCATATTTCCAGCAGATTTCTCGGTCATAGTGACTTGCAGAGAAACCAGCATTGAGCTGCTCTTTCCCCCCAAGCTCCCCCACATAGCCTCTGTGACCTTACAATGACTCCGACGTCCTTTTCTTGCCTCCCAGGTCTCTCACGATTTTGCCATCAACTTCGACGAAGACAACCCAGAATGTGCCGGTAAGCATTGCTGACACTCACGCTTCACCGCCTCCGCTTGACGCTTTCAAGCTGAAATGCTGCCATTCTGCATAAGACCCAGACAAACGTGTTCCTCATACGAAATGCTGTGAGGAAATCAGTGTATATACCTGTATATATAATCTCTGGTTAGCAAGCCTCTTAACCCAGCTGGTTAGTCCAACTAGACATAAGTATTGTCATGCTTTAATCACTGAGACATTAACTACGGTTAACTTGAAACTGCAGCCAAAGAGTAGCTAGTGAGGAATTTCACTTATCTGGCTACATCTGGCCACACGTAGTCCACTAGATCTAAAATGATGCAGCTGATCGGAGGCCGCGTTTGGTAGAAATAAAATAGTTCCTGCAGCAAATTGCTCACTGCAAGGTCTGTGGATTATCTTGAGTATCTGGTTAAGATTTCTAGTAAAATACAGGGCTGGTGAATTTCTCAAATGCATTTATTTTGGTGCCTTACACACCACAGAAAGAATGCGATTCTGAAGACTGAGATTTCTTTGGCCAATATCTGCAAAACTACGCAACTCTCACTGCAACAATCTAGAGGGTTAAATAGCCCTACAGCATGTCTTTGTCATACTGCACCTTGTGTTATCACCCCCCCCATCTGATCTGGAAGCACAGATGTTTCAGGACTCTTCCTCTATAAACCCCCCCAGTATCTATTTCTGATGATGTTCCGCAGTAGCGGTTCACAGTGGCCCAAAGCTGCTCCCTCTCCTATTTTAAATGCGGGGTGTCACTCCACCCGCCCCCCCCCAGGCCAGTAACTGTGATCTCAAATGGCATGTGGAGTTAAAACCGCTGCAGCTCTTACACTCTTACATTTAGCACTTCGTGCCGCATGGCGTGTGCAAATATTCATTTATAATTAGCATTCTCACAGGCCAGCGGGGAGCTTCTCACACCAGCCGAACTCAAAAAGGGGCGGCGGCCAAACGCTGACGAGCTTTTAATGATCAGAGCCTAACCAATCAGAATATCAAAAGTGATGGTGTTAACTCCTAAGTGGCTGATGAAATATAGAAATAGCAGATGGAAAAAAGACACAGGGTACCTCCTGATCTCACTCTAGGAAGCATAACGAGGTCATGCCGCATTCTCGATTGTGATTGGAGGTACAGCCTCCCCAAGAGCCAATCAGCCCCCTGCCTGCTCTGAGTGGATTCCTGGCATCCCTCTGATTTCACGCCGCTAAAGGGCGAGATCCCTCGGGAACCCCTGGGCTCTGATTTGCCAGGACACGAGCGCCCAGCTGCTGGGCTGACCCTTAAACTTCATGCATAACTGCAACCTGCACAGATGCGCGTGACCTTTATACCCAGAAAGAATTAAGGATTAACACCCAAAAGCTGCAGGAGAATAAACAAAGGACACAAGAGCTCTGTGCTGTTAAAAGTCTAAATAAAATGTAAAACATAATTGGTTCAGATGACACAGAAATGTGTAATGATGCCAAATATGTGTGTTTTGTTTGTATATTGTTTGTTGGGAGAAAACACAACAACATCTGAGCTTTCCTTGGCCTTGTGATATACTAGTGTTTCACAAACCAGCTCCCATGGGGCCAAGCAATCAGGGGCTTCAAATACCTTACAGGTGTGCTGGGATCTGGGATAAATGTGTATCCGTCCAGTGTGGCCCGAGGACTTGTTTGGGAAACACGGGGCTAGACGTGGTCCATTCTTAGTCCCCTCCTCATGACCAGTGGTCCTTCTCTGGGCTTAGTAGTGAGTCTGACCTTGTAGGAGCTTCTCACCTACATGAACATCTGTCACAGGCATACAGGGTGTCGTGGAGGCCTATCAGAACTGCCTGCCCAGGATCCAGCTGTACGGCCCCACCAACATCGCCCCCATCATACAGAAGGTGGCCAGCTCCGCCTGCGAGGAGATGCACACCAAGGAGGCCATGGTGAGGACCCAGGGCGAGCTGGGGGCCTCAGGGCTGCCATGGCTAGGGGGGCCCTCTAAGTTGGCTATTGAGGTATTTTTTGGAGCTGAAAGAAAAATGTGAGGGAATTAAAAATTATGGTGCATCCATATCATGCTAATCAAAGCATGGGGCGGCAGGAGCAAAGCTCACCAATCAGGGGTGCGTTTCCCAAAAGCAAGTTCGAGCTACGCAAGTACAACAAAAACCATAGTCAGGGTGGGGGCGGGACTGCTTTCTGTAAAATTATGGGGGGAGGTGGGTATTGCGGTACAGATTGGTTGGAAGTTTATCAGCTGCTAGGATAACCTATACCATACTCCACCCCTGACGCTAAAGTTAGTCTAGAATTCTTGAGTACGTTAATTTAATTGTGTTCTTTCCACATCTGTTCACAATTTGCCTAAAACTCTAGCGAGATCAAAGGTGTGGTTGTTGTGATGTTAGTCCTGAATCTTTGAGTCATTTTCCTCTTCTGTTAGGCCACTTTGTGTTGGCAGTAAAGCAACCAGTAGCATACAATCCAAAATCCAGTGTGAAAAGAAAGTTGTGTCGAATAAAGTCTCAAAGTATGTACAGCAGGGATGGGGGAGGGGAAACTTTGTCTGTCCTGAAACCTATCGCTAAAAATGCTAATAACAGACGTGTTATCATTTAAATTATCATATTATTTTATATCCATAAATGTAATCTCTGGAAATTCTGTGTTCATGATGCTCCTAGTTTTCAAGAAGGGGTCCGGCTGTTGTACCCTTAAGTGAGATACATCAGCTTCATGGGTTTTGGGAAAAGTACCCTGAGACAGTTTCAGAAAAAGGGGCTTTTGGAGGGTTGCCATGGAGATAAGAAAATTGCTGAATCTGAGTAGCGTCACAGATGATAAGATAGGACAGGGCTTTATGATTCCACTTTTGAAGTACGAATGAAGAAAACATAAGACTTTTTGAAAACTGCTGAATCTACTATATATCTACTATAGTCTAGTTTGTGGTGAGGGGACCTGAAGCCTATCCTCGGCAGAATTGGTATGATGTAGGGACCCCCCCCCCCCGTAGCTACAGTAGATACACATGAGAGATGAAGTAATTATCTGAGTGTCAGTGGCACCTGCTGTTCCCGACCGCGCCTCTACAGGAGTACTTCATCCTGCTCATCCTGACGGACGGCGTCATCACTGACATGGCGGACACACGGGAGGCCATCGTACATGCCTCCCACCTGCCCATGTCTGTCATCATCGTGGGCGTGGGCAACGCCGACTTCAGCGACATGCAGATGCTGGATGGTGACGACGGCATCCTGCGCTCACCCAAGGGGGAGCCCGTGCTCAGGGACATCGTGCAGTTTGTGCCCTTCCACAACTTCAAGCACGTGAGTCTGCAGGGCGTGCCATGTGTCATGTGATCACCTCTCGCTCATAGTCACATGTCATGTGATCACCTCTCGCTCATAGTCCCATGACATGTGATCATCTCTCGCTCATAGCACCATGTCATGTGATCATCTCTCGCTCATAGTCCCATGTCATGTGATCACCTCTTGCTCGTGGTCCATTTTCATGTGATGACCTCTCTCTCATGGTCCAATTCCATTCAATGACCTCTCTCTCATGGTCCAATGTCATGTGATCATCTCTCGCTCGTGGTTCCACGTATGAAGTGATGACTTCTCTCTCATGGTCCAATGTCATGTGATGACCTCTCTCTCATGGTCCCACATGTCATGTGATCACCACTCGCTCATGGACCCACATGTCATGTGATCACCACTCGCTCATGGTCCCACATGTCATGTGATCACCACTCGCTCATGGTCCCACATGTCATGTAATTACTTCTCTCTCACGGTTCTTTGCACACTATGGTGACCTTTCTCATGACTACACTCATGCTAAGCACTGAAATTGAGATTCGCCCCGTAAGTGGCAAGTGATGCCCCCGTGTCTAAGCCCACTTAGTGTATATACTACCCGCATGCCCTGACTGAGGTCTCCACAGCATGACAGGGTACTGCCTCCTAGTCATATAAGTGATGTATTTATGTCAGCACTAGACTTTCTGTCTATTTAAACACACCATTTCTTGTTTCCCTTCACAAACAGATACCATCGCAGAGTTTGAAAAGATCCCAATAAATATACTTCAATAAAAGCCCATTTTTCTTACCTATATAGCTGTCATGCTGACATAAACGTAAAGAATCAGGGGGCAGATTAGGCTGTGTGGTCAGCCATAAACATGTCTTCAGGGGTCTTTAGTCAGTGACTTATTACGGTTAAGGAGGTTCTTTACACCTCAATCAGATTTACTTGATGATATTCATTACTGGGGGGTCTGGACTGGCAATTAGAGTCATAAACAAATCATACAGCCTGACTAATGAAGAAATAACAGATAACTAAATGAAGCCAACGCGCAAATGGTACTTGAAACGTAAATTTAGTTTAGCGGGTCAGCAGCAGGGAGCTGATGAACTATTCGGTCAGGGGGGAGTACCACTGCACCCAGAAGCAAATATTGTATTGTGTGTGTTTTTTTCCCGGATTTTAAAAACGGATGCTTTATTCCCCATCCACATGAGAACATTAATAATTGAAACTGGCAAGGCATCGCGTCAGCAGCTAAAGCCTCTGCCAAATGTCATTTTCAGCAGGAAATTCCGACGACAAGATAGTTTGTCACGGTGACATGTCTGTAAAACGTTTAAACTGTTCGGGCTAGGTTTATTCTCATAAATTCACCACTGGGTGTGCGGCAGATTGACATATCTGAGAAGAAGTGCCGGCATATTTTTGAATTAGTCCATTGGGATTTATAGGTGAAAAAACATACATTTAAAACGAGATGAGGCGTACCCTTAGCCTGAGGCAAGAAGGGCTTTGTTGAGCAGCTGAATATTTTGATCCAGTCCCTTCCCGTATATAAGGGGCGTCAGATAATACAATTTGCCAACCAGTGCTGATATTTTATACCCGTGTGCTTTGCATCAAACTGGAAGAATTGCCATTTTGGCATCTTGCTCATTATAATAAAACATTAAAGCGCCATAACACATCGAACCAATTTTTGTCTGCTCTCATCCCCCCAGGCGTCTCCCGCAGCTTTGGCTAAGAGCGTCTTAGCTGAGGTCCCCAACCAGGTGGTGGATTATTACAACGGCAAGGGAATCAAGCCGAAGTGTCTCTCCGATTATGAACCTTCCAAGACGTTCAGCCCCTAAACTCCGCCGCACACGTCTGCATAGTTCAGAAATAGCACGTTTTTGTTTGTGATTTTTATCTAAACAGATTTTGCATGTGCTAACCCTCACAACCGTAACGCTACTGTACTCCCTAAGAAGTTTGTACATAGATATAATAATAATGAAATTAAAAAAAAACTTATTTACATAAGAGCATGCTGAAAACATATTTGTTGGAAAACGTGTCATGTTTGTTTTGGTTTTTTACCGGTTTTTTGAGATTTTGCTAAATTTCTTAATATTCTTAATGCATTTTGAAGCAATGCAATTAAGTAGTTACATCTGTACTACAGTCATCTGATCTCGATTATAAAATTCTTTCTTTGGCTAAAACAGACACACGGGCTGTATTTTGCATGTTATAATAAAAGAGGAGCCTTTTGCACAGCCTGTGATATCTTGTTTCTGCTTCAGCAGACGCTGTACATATGAGGGGGATTATAAGCCTATTTAGCCTAAACTCATGTTCAGAAAAATTTCATTTTGCATGCAGTTTTACACGTGCGCAGGCCGGTGATGTATGAACTTCACGTACAACCTTGTGGATGTTCTATACTTAGCAAAGTATAATAATTTTAAAAGCATAAATTCCGCACTTTTTATGACTACCCTAATTATTGACCACCCATAAGGCTGTCAAAGACTTTGAGCTCAGAACAATTCATTTTGTATAAGTTTGTTGTGTATATATACTGCTGCGCCTCTGTTATGGATTTATGTGGGAAAATATTATGGCGAGAAGAATATTCAATCAAAACCAAACACGCACACTAACATTTCCTTGACAAAAGGGCTTAAATGTAAGTTGAGGGAATGCCATATGTGTTACAATTGCTCTGATGTAAATGGAGGAAAAACGTGATCTTATGAATGCGGACGTGCTTAGAAATCAGTGCAGCAACTCCGCTAATGATCCAAGACGAACCCAGGACGAAATCATTAAGTACAGAAAAGCTGTCGGTAATTAAAAAAGCATTACTCTGAAACTACTCCGTGAAAACCGCTGCATTATATTACCGTGAAGTTTAACTATTGCTAACTATAATTAAATTTTTATTCTGCCCTAAAGTACTTGTCATTACTTTATTCAATTTTATGTATTACGTTCATACTGTTGTGATATGATTTGTCTTGCTTACAATGTCAATATTACATATCACATTTTATTAAAATTATTGAAAATGGATGAATGAAAAGTATGAAGACGTTAGGTAGGTATTTATAAATAGGTAAACAGCATAATAAGCACATGGTTGACAAATAACATGCTATGAAGCATTTGTAAATATAATTTACTTTTTATATGGGCCTTTTAATAATACTTAAGAAACAATAAAACATATCACCAAACATATGGGATCACTTCTTAAGTGTTTTTATGTTTGCTGAAAATATAAGAAATAAAAAAACAACATGAATCAAAATATACGTGTACGTGTCTGAGGGGGTAAAAATCTGCAAAAAAACAACACATTTCTATTCGGCTGAGAAGTGGCAAAAATCTAAGCGTAAATAAGATTCATAAAGACAACCGCGCATAGCACGATAAAATAGCTTTGTCCTGTCCGTGTTTCCCACAAATCGTAAGCCTAGATCTCAACACCACAATTGTTTTCTAAGTCTTAAAACAGCAAAAGTATCAGTTATCAGTTTGATTACAGAAATAGCTGTAACACTCCCAAACTGGCATATATTTTCTTGTTTGGAATACACTTATTTACATAAGTGTATTCCAAATATCCTTTATTCAAATTTTATTAAATCTATAATCTTCATGCTTCAAAAATCTCCGACTACAACATCATAAAATGTTGTTCTTGTCCTAGTTAGTCAGAGCGGTACAATTTATAAGCAGGCGCATTCATTAAAGGTGTTTTCACAGTCAGATAAGACTGCATGGACCATATTTTTGGGGAAATCAGGGGAAGCGTTTCACAGACGGACCCGGAAGTCTTCAGGGTGACATTTCACTAGCCGGAGCACCGCATGAGCATGTTTCGGATGTTATTCAGGATAGACGGGATCTACGCTGGGTGACGTTTATTCATATATCTTTTAAGTTCACGCACCCAGAATGACGGCTTTTTGCTGCAGGTTTCTGAGACTAACAGATCCACTACTGAAGGGATGTAATATATTCTCTCGGTCCGTATTAACACCAGAAAGGTATGGAGTTAGCGAGCTTGCTAGCTGTTTTTCCATGATAAGGTTTTATAAGTAATCCTGCAGTGTTTACAGATATCCACAGTGTTGCATAAATTCGTTAAGCATAATTTCTTGTTGGCTTCCTAGATTGTTTGTAAACAGTACTAGTTAGATATCCAACCTTATATCTATTTGTACATTAGCTTAAATAAATTGAAAGGTACTTATATTTAAAAGTGTCGAATCATTCCCTCCTCGTCAGAAAAGCGAAATAAGTAGGCTTTTCAAAGGAAAATAATCAACTTCGAACAAAATAAAAGGATATGGAAATCTAGGCATTATGAATCCAGAAGGCACATAACTTAAGTGTTATCACTCTTCAAGGTACGATACAGCCAGGTGAGCGTTTCTTCTATAATAACACCTGGATGTTGTTTGCTATCCCGGGTTCCCTCTCGTAGTGCGCTGGGTTTGCAGTTTGTACGGACCATCAGAAGTGCCACTTGGTGGGACGAGCATCTATCGAAGGAGAACACGGAGTTTCTGAGGAAGAATGTCGCTGAGGAGTATGACAGCCTGACAGCCAGCAAGCTGCACCCACTAAAAGACGACCCATGGCCCAGGCACAAGTGGGAGCCAGGTGAGCTGTCAGGAGGCCGCAGGTCGTCCACATGTCCTGTTCCTATAGCAGTAGTTTCTCATTGACAGATATACTGTTAAGTGAGGCATTAAAACTGTTGTAAAGTGCATCCTTTACTTATGATCACCTTATTGATTTTTTACCTAATCTATTTACGTTAAAAATAATGGTCTGAGGGTTGAAGATTGTATTCAGATTTTTTTGTCAGTTAATAATTTAATTAACAAATAATGACTGTAAGACACATTAATAACAGGACTGGTAAGTATCAGAGGCAAATAACACTCAGTTACCAGAATAAGTGTATCCTAAAAATGGGTGATAAATGAACAGTCAGTGTGCAGTTTTTTAACATGGTTCTGTAGCAGATTCTCAACTTGCATCTCAGTCTATGATGTTTGCCCCCGCCCCCCCCGGTGATTTGAATTTATCCCCCTTCGTGCCCTAGGGAGCCGGCGAGTAGGACTGGTGGCACTGAAGCTGGGGATGATGCCAGTGTGGACCAAGCAGGGCGAACGGCATGCGGTCACCTTGCTGCAGGTGGGTTGTCCACTGGAGCCAATCAGAGTCCATGATGGAAGCCGAGGGGAATCATGGGAGTGGGGGGGTGGGGTGTGCAGACTCTACACATAGAGAGCCGGGGGCCACATATAACATGTCATGCTATTTTAATGGTCAGTGAGGATTTGTCATGTGACCTCACAGGTGCAGGACTGCCATGTCGTGCGCTACCTCTCCAAAGAAGAACATAACGGCAAGAGTGCAGGCCTCATAGTAGGAGCCAGAAACGTGTCTCCATTTTACGTGAGTGCTGATTTTCCGATGGGGGGCATTCTGTTGGACTGTATGTTCACAGTGTTGTACAGTGTAGCAGTTTATAGCTCATAGTGGGGGGGTTGGTAGCTGATTTGTGGCTTTTCACAGCAAAGGTGGGGGGGGCCCCCCCCCCCCCCCCCCACCACCAACAAAAACACAAAAAAAAAAAAACCCAAGGGACTAAAACACATGGTCAAAAAAAAAAAAAAAAAAAATATTAAAAAAAAAAAAAAAAAACACCAATAAAAAAACACAACAAATAAAAAA
>JABFEA020000050.1:6947115-6964091 GCA_019775915.2 Cyphomyrus plagiostoma | reverse complement strand
CATGCACACAGTGTGTCTGCAGCGGGATGGCGCACCGCGGGCATGCACACAGTGATGCTGCACTGGGATGGCGCACCGCGGGCATGCACACAGTGTGTCTGCAGCGGGATGGCGCACCGCGGGCATGCACACAGTGATGCTGCACTGGGATGGCGCACCACGGGCATGCACACAGTGATGCTGCACTGGGATGGCACACCGCGGGCATGCACACAGTGTGTCTGCAGCGGGATGGCGCACCGCGGGCATGCACACAGTGTGTCTGCAGCGGGATGGCGCACCGCGGGCATACACACAGTGTGTCTGCAGCGGGATGGCGCACCACGGGCATGCACACAGTGATGCTGCACTGGGATGGCGCACCACGGGCATGCACACAGTGTGTCTGCAGCGGGATGGCGCACCGCGGGCATGCACACAGTGATGCTGCACTGGGATGGCGCATCGCGGGCATGCACACAGTGATGCTGCACTGGGATGGCGCACCGCGGGCACACACACAGTGCGTTTGCAGCGGGATGGCACACCGCGGGCACGCACACAGTGATTCTGCAGCAGGATGGCACACTAGGGATATTCTCTGCATCATTCCCCCTTTAAAGATGCTAAATGTGCGTATAGTTGAAAAAAAGATGAACAATTAGGTTTTAACATGCAGCAGCCATATATACAAATCTGGTTGAATAATTGATTGATTGATTGACTGATTGATTGATTGAGTGTAGACTGGATTTATGTGCTAAACGTGCTTCTGTCCCAGACCTGAGTGAGGAATTTGGCAAACACAAGCATGCTAGCTATTTGTTTCAATTTATTTCTTTATATACAGTACAGGGATGTTTATAATGAATATAGTATTGGTACCCAATCCAATCTATTCAGTATTTATGCATGCCAATTCCGAGTACCAATAAGATCTTTTAATAAATATTTAAATATATGTACACAAGCAGTAGGCATTGGGGAATTCTTCATCTGAGTAAGCCTCACAATTTGGCAGCATTCCTCCTTATGATGTTTCTGCAAGTACCTAATTAGATTTGTTGTATTAAACAACACTCTGTTGCTACTTCCTCTCAAAGGAATGTCACTGCGGCTAGATGTTGGGCTACTTTGGGTTTCAGATTTAAAGACAGCTGACATCTCGATAGTTTGTAGTTTCAAGCCGCGTGCCTCGAGCTTACCGTGACATATTACAGAATCTTACAATCTGCGCAACTGATGGAAATCAGGCGGATGCAGGAAATTAAATTGATCGGGTTTTGGATCAGGCTGTGGTATATATTTGAATCTTCGATATCGGATCAGGACATCACTGTTTATATTCATGTTGTAAATGTCGCCTATGACCATTTCAGTGAATATTTTCAGCCGGGCGCAGTCTGGCTTAGTCTCCTCACTCTACAGGAGGGCTTCTTGTTACTGACACAGTGTGAGTCAGAGGAGTCACACGCTGACTGTAGAGTTCACAGGGACAGCTTAGCAAGTGCCTTGAAGGAGCAGGGTCATTTTGGGTTGCCATGAACTAAGAGCTCGCAAGGCAGAGAGTGTGTCAGTGTGCCTTGGCAGTGCTAACACGCTGCTAACTGCTAGCATGAGTTGATGAGTCTGCCATCACATCAGAGCAGCGACTAACATTGTGAGTCCTGGATCCGCTAACACCCTGCTTAACGGCTAGCATGACTTCCTGAGTCTGCCATCACATCAGAGCAGCAACTATCAGCATAAGCCCTACCCCGTAACACTCTGCTAACTGCTAACTCCTGTGTAAACATATATGTATGTTGATCCTGGAAAATCCACTCCGTAATGAGCCGGATCCTCTGTGCTAAAGTGTGTATACCATAACACGCCGACGAATCAGGCTTTCTGCTCGTGAGAGTGAGAGGCAAGTGGGTGTTTGTCATCAACGACAGTCAAAATCGATAGGCGACCATATGCCTGATTAGTGCATTGCACACGTGCAGTTCAAACACCGCCAGCCCCCATATCCTTGCGTCTTTTCTGCACCCATGCCATGGGAGTGTCTTCCTCATTTAACGAGCTCAGATTCATAAAGACCGCAACGGTTTCAGCAACATCAATCATCAATTCTCTTCCGCTGGAGGAGGAAAAAAAAAATCCAAGGCAGTGAATATACTTTTTTTTTTTTGGAGGGGGTGCAGGGGACACATAATGAAAGCTTCAGGAAAACGAGCTGAACAGGAAAGAGAGAGATCGTCATGAATGATGTCATCGCATTTATGGTGCCTGCCTGCCTGTGTTCTCATTATCACATTTGCTGCAAATACTGTAACAGGCAGAAATCTCTGGTAGATGTGTGGCCCAGGAATAAAGGATACCTTTCTGAGCCCCGCAATCCGACGAAATAACTCACCTCATTATCTTACCGACGTCATTTTCAAACTCCAGCTGCTTGTAGCGGGGGCGAGAAGTCCTTTTAAACATCAGTCAGTGTCTTGGCGACTCAGAGAGCCAGCATGCACTCTGTATTTATGTGGTTTTATACCTGGTGGGGGGTGTGGGTGTCCTGGGGAGAGGTGGTCAGGTGATTAGTTGTTTCATGCATCTGCAGTCAACTGCCAGTTACAAATGGTGCAGAAAATTCCTGTGTTGTTGCTCTCCTCCAACGGCCCCGTCGTGTGTCGTACATACGTCATTGTTCCAAACATGGGGGGGATCAGCCTTCAAACCCACATCACCATTGGACATCAGTGATGCGACACCATCAAAGAGCACCCAGGATGTGCAACGTGTGCTCTTGCCCTGGTTCAGCTAGTTCACCCCTTGCTATTGGTGTTGGGGTGTGGGGGCTTTTGGAAAGTTCAAATGGGGAGCTTCTGTCTTCAGTTTCTGTTGAAATACATGAAATTCCATCATGCATCAGTCCATTTTCTTATCCAGGTAGATCAGAACATGAGGCTGACACACTCTGGACAGGTCTTTGGGGGATCTTTGGCAGAGCCCCCAACCCTGAATATTTTTAGTACATAACTTACTCTGGTGATGGAAAAATTAGGGGACTGACCATGTCCACTATAACGTAATGGAGGTGCCAGAATGCAGCGTTGGATGTCAGGCAATATTAGCCAACCGTGTATAGCAGTGTGTCCCAATCCACAGGGAGACACCGTCAGTCCACGTTTTTGCTCCCTCCCAGCTCCCAAGCAGAAACACATACCGTCTATGGGTCCCTGAGGACCGGATTGAGAAATACTGGTGTGCAGCATGGTGGGGGGGGGGGGGGGATTGGATTAATGCATGTGTTACTCAAAGCCCCAACAAAAAAGTAGAGTCCCACACTGCCTCTAAAATCTATAAAATGGCCAGTGGACCTTGCAGTGTGCCCTTGCCAGCAACCTGTGGATTATTGCCTCTTACGTCATTAAAAAATTGCCTACCAAGCCCACTTGTGGAACATCCTAGCCAAATCAGCCTAGGATCCCCAGAGAAGTTAATCCACCCCTAAGGACAGGTATGGATGGACCGGAGCAGCTCTACACCAAGACGGCCGTAATGATCAACAGCAGACCTAGGGTTCGAACTGTAGTGACTTTGCTCAATTTCTACAGATGTTTTTATTCAAAGCAACAAAACTGCTAAAAAATTTCAATGCCCAGTTTACAGAGCTGGATTTTTTTAAGTACCCTTTACAATAAACTAGTCAAATGGGTGATCCAGTTTAAAACTTTGTAATTCAAAGCATTTCTCTTAAAAAAAAAAAAACCTTAGTCCGAAACTTCATTTCATTCCAAATATTTAACCACCTACAATGTCTTTTTCTGAAAGCAGTAACATCATTAACACAAATGTGCCCTCATTAAATCAGATTCTGGTGATCATTAAAACTCACAGGACGCGCTGGATTCACAGGAAGTAAACAGCCATTCCGACAAAGGGTCCTTTCGGGGAGCCGTCTCACGTGATCTGGAAACTTCCGCAGGTGAAAATCGCGTTAGCTGTGCAAATTGAGCTGGGCTGTGATTTATTAACATTCGGACATGCTGCTTAAAGTAACGCCAGGTACCTAACAAGGGGAAATCAATGTGTGTCATCGTCTTGGCTCACGCTAAGAATGATTTTATGGGATGTTGTCAAGTGCATCCCATAGCACAGTGTTCCTCAACCCGGTCCTTGAGGACCCACAGACAGCTCACATTTTTGCTCCCTCCCAGGTTGCACTCAGTCAGTAGCACTGAATACCTGGTATAGGCAGTGTTGGGAGCTGGAGGAGGGGGGGCGCAAAATGTGGGTTGTCTGAGGCTGAGAGCAGGTTGACAGACACTGGCATAGCAGATGTGAAGCTGCCAAGGGTCATTCTCACAGAAATGTCACACTTACAACGACTGAGATATGGGGGCACTGAGAATATGCAGCGCTCACAGAAAGTTTTGGGATGCTTGCTTAATTCTGTAAAAATGTTGCGAATGTATTGTTTTCATCATAAGTCCGCTGACAAGTAATGTTTAACATATCTGCACATATCTTCTGCACAGACATTTTCTTTTTGTTCTTTTTTTGACCATTCATTCGGTTCTGTTCTTGCCAGTTCACTAGTAATGGCAGTTGTAGTCACTGGCTCCCGAAGGGACACTAAAGACAAGCGTTTGCCGTTTTATTATTTTATGCACCCAGTGAGACAGCTTGTCAATGAACTTTTTAACAGCCATTCTAGAACTATCATCTTGGTTTCAGTTTACTACTACTTGAAATGAATATTTCACTTAAAACTACAGATTGTTTCTAATGTGATATATTTTTTGCCAAAAATTGAATAGAGTACTGACAGGTTTAGCAAACCAGGAAAACCAATTCTAATATTATATGTCACTTTTTAATTTTCTTGATTGTCTCCTGAAAGTGTTCCGATGTGGAATCTAAGATCCCAAAGAAGCCCCCCCCCCCCCCTCGAGTCCCTCACAGGCTGCCCTCTCCCACCCCTGGATTTCGACCTGCCACCAGTGTGTAGCTCACATGCCAAAAGCTCCCCAGAAGGAGAAAATCTGGCGGAAAATTCTAGATTACCGGTGTCGCACTCGGAAGACAGAAGTGTGACCTTTCGAGCAGAGACCAAACGCTCAGCAGCGGGAGCAGGCAGCCAGAGGGCGAGCTAATTATGCTGTGACAGACGGCTAATTAACGGGAAACACCTCAGATACGTTCAGAATGAAAGGCCAGCCATCCCTGAGGGAAATCTTCAGCTCTGTACGGTGTGTACGACATGGTGCAGGCGTAGAGCTAACCTAACAGCAGAGAAACACAAGACCGCGATTGCGTGAGGGAGCCCTTGGGATGAGCGCGGGGCTTGAAGCAACTTCCGATACAGACAAAAGATTCATTTAATTATTCCTAAATGTCTCTTGAGACTGAAGATAACTATGAAGCTTATTGAGATGACTTTTCCTTAATGATTATTTTATGAAGCTCTGGATGTGGCTGCAGGAAAACTGTGATTAAGATGACGATGATGAAGGTGTGACCGCCCCACACCTAGTGGTCACCTTCCCCTCCACCCCACAATCCTCTTTGTCCTGAATCAGATCACAAAGTACGTAGGAGGGCCAATGTGATCATTTTGAAATTGCACCTAATTATTGTTACATCTCCGAAGATCTTCCCCTGTGTAAAACAAAATTAGTTGCAGCCATTACAGTCATCATCTGGGGCCTGAGATCCAGCAGTGTTGGATTATCAGCGTGCCAAAGCGATCGTGGTGATAAAAAATCATCAATCATTGAAGACCCTGCCATGAATAATTGATGGTGTGCCCTCCGTCTCTCTGTGCAGTGGTCTAATCCGGAAATAGGCGTGCGGAGAGGAGACACCGCAAGCCAGAGCAGGCTCCCTCGGGCCCTGCTGTTTCCCAGCATGCACTGCCTTCCATAAGGATGTATTAGCATGCATTAATATTAAGGGCGGCTCGATGCCTGCTGTCTGTGTCCCCTTCAGCCTGTGTAGGCAGTCCGTTCCCTCTGTGCTGTATCCTTAACTTCTAATATTTGGCATAATAACACAGCCCCGCACACCGTTATCCAAGTGGTCCCATGGCAGTTAAAGACCACCCCACCCCTCACCACTTCCGCTTGCCTAATCTTTATCATGACTCGGCGCATCCTGTCCCCCCCCCGGGGTGACATCCAGCCCAGTCCTCAGAACATATCCCTGGGCTCTCGCATCCATTGAACACCCAACACGCGGCACCGGTAATTATTTAGCGTCAGCTGGAAACGTATCAGTCAGCTGCGGAGAAACAAAGACGAAGCGTGAAGCTGCGAATGAACGTCGCTCCGCTGCAGCAAAGGCAACGAACCACCCGCCCCCCCTAACCCCCACAGCTGCTGACCCTATTGGGTCTTTGGGGTTTTCTGGGGTATTGAGGAGCGGAGATTAAGCAGAAAGCAGAGAATCTGTGAGAGGACATGGAGGCATAGGCAGACGGACCAGGGGAAGAAGAGCTCGGAGTATAGAGCCGCACGTCGCTCGTAATTAACAACTTGATTGTTGGCCATGCTAACTATGGGCTGTAGGTGGAACCGCTACATTATTTATCTCATGATGGCCGAATTCAAATCCGCAAAGCGTCCAGAAATCACCATTAAAAAAATTTAAAATAGTGAGCTGTGAGTGAAGCAGCATGAGGCATTAAGCCAGTTTAGTGCCTGATGTCCTTCCGGCTGTATCTGTTTCCACGGACACTCCGTTTTGAGTGACGCCTTAGCCGGATGAATTTGATTATTGCCCTCTGTGCAGTAAGAACGACACCGTCGCAAAGGGCAAGTATTATAAAATCAATGGCGATACAGGTTGGTCGGATCCCTGGTACGACCGTCAGCAGTATTTCCACTGACTCCCAAGTTCTCAGCAGCCAAGCTTTCAGTTTGCACTAAGAGTGATTCTGCCGTGTTGTTGTTTTGGTATGATTAGGAGGCGATTAAAGAATAAACATTAATAAACCCTCTATCAGTTGTCGGTACGAAGTTTTGTTTAGCATGACGTCCTAGATCTTTGCTTAATGTCTTAAGTGTTAACTTAATCTCCTAGGTCCGAACTTAATGACAGCCGAATGTCATTACGTCCCAGATGTTATCTTAATGTTAGTCTAATGGAGCCAAATGTTGTAACTATTAACGTGATGTTTGTGTAAAGGGGGTTACAAAGTGAAGTTAAGCAAGTGCTCTGGTACTTTTGAGAATTAAAAGTTCAACAACTTTCAGTGCTGGATAGCTTTAATGTACACAGTTCAGTTTGGTAAGACTTTTCTGAGATACGGCACAGCGAAAATCCGGGGCTAAGCTAGCAGCTGCCCCATCGCCATGTCCGCCACCGTAAGCCAGGGCTCCAAAGTGACAGCTCGCATTAGCATGGGGCTGTGAAGCGGGAGTAGCTGAGAACTCTGACGCATGGCACCGCGACTGAGGCCCCTTATGGCAGCGCAGCCGGAGTAAAGCCCGAGTGCGAGCCGGCCTCTCGGAAATGGGGGATGTGCAGTGTCTGTGTGAAAAGATGATTATACCTTTGAAGAATAAGCTTTGTGTCTGTGCAAAATGTTACACAAACTGAGTAAACAGATCTGGCTTTTGGATGATTAATACAGTAAAATGAGAGCCGGCGAAAAAGGCCTGCTTGAAGACAGCGATGCAAAGGCATGTATGTGGCTGTATCTGTGTGTGTCTGTGTCTGAGTGCTGTGCGTGTTTTTGTGTTTGGGTGTGTGTATGTGTGTGTGTGTCTGTTAGATATACATTACATTGTGGGTACCGAAAAAAAAAATGTTATTTTGACATTATGCGGACCAGGTTGTCATTATTGGGATTAGGGTTTTGCCCTTAGAAATGAATGGACAGACCCCACAATGATATGAGTACAGGTCTGTATGTGTGTGTGTGAATTCACTCTTCTCCGGGTTACAGATCTGTCTGCAATGATGACATTTATCCCTCACAAAAGGGACTCTCTGCCTTCCCTCTAGGGGGCCCTTTGGGGGCCCTTGCAGTCCCCATATTTGTGAGTTGGTGTGTTCTCCCCATGCTTGTGGAATTTCAATATTCTCCCTATGTTCCTGGACTTGGTGAGTTTTCCCCGTGCTCTCATGGGTTTCCTGCAGTCCTCACAACGTCCCATCACAGTAACACAACCTGGAGACTGATGTGTGTGTGTGCGCGTGTGTTTGTGTATAAATGTATGTGAGTGTAATGGGCATCCACAGCCTCATTTGTTTTGATCACAGTTTTATTGAAGTATACTCAGGTGGAAGGGGACACCAGTTACAATGACGGTAAAGCGTGAGCTCAAAAAAGATCCTTACTGCCATCCAGTGGCCAAAATGTGTACCGCCTTGCAAATACCAAAGTCACTTCCACAGTCTCTTTTCAGCACACAACCGGAAGTTCCTTTTACCATAAAACTTTGTTTTGGTATGATGCTGACACCAACATGTGTATTATGTTTCAGGTTCTTTACCTAAAACTCTGCTCTTGGAGAAAAACTTTTTGCCTCAGTCTCGCCCCCTGCTGGTGGTGGTGGACGACTATAAACAGGTATGTGACTAACCAGATTAAGAGCACAAGATGACTGTCTGGGGACACAGAAAGGCTGGAAGAAACTGGGGCAACTGGGAACACGAGGGTTTAGGAGTGAGTCATCCCACATCTGATATTACATTCTAAATGCTTTTTGGACCTCCCTGGAACATATGGTAAGGTTATAGGTTCCTGGTTAGTGTCATGTTCAGTACCTGACACAAGGGCGCCTCATCAGTGATATGCATACAGGAAACACATAACAGGCAGAATGTGTTCCTGCGATCGACCATCTCCCTGCCACTCTTCATTTTACTGTGGGTCATCTGTCTGCCTTGGGTGGCTCGCAGTAACATTTAGCTACTCGAGTGACACTTTTATTCAGCGTGAACTCCCTCTCCCATTTACACAGCTGCATATTAAACTGGAACCACATATATCATGCCACACGTACACTGGGCTACTGGCATAGTGCTCAGTGGATGGTTCTTTAGCCTCAAACCCCCCCAAGGTGATGGTTTGAATCCCACCCCTGCTCTTTGTGTGGAGCCTACATGATCTCCCCCCACCTTGCTGATCTGTCTGACTCTGGCTCACCCCTCTGTTTATCCACTAAATTACACGACCAGGCCAATAATAATGTCACACACCCTAATACTTCTTTGCACCACTTTTAGCGTCGATAATGGTGCACATTTGTCAGTGCATTGTTTCCACACGCTTATGCAACATCTCAACATTTTTTTTCACCCAGAATCGCATTGTTCTCTCATTGAGATCTTGTATTGATGATAGGTGAGTTGTACCTCTCCGTAAAGTCTTCTTCAGCACATGTCAAAGACTTTCAATGGGGTTAAGGTCGAGACACTACGGTGGCCAGTTCATGAGTGAAAATGAATCCTCATGTTCCCTGAACCACTCTTTCACAATTCAAGCACTATGAATCTTGGCATTATCGTCCTGGAATAAGCTCACGCCGTTAGGAAAGAAAAAAATCCATTGATGGGATAACCTGCCCATTCGGTAGGTTCAGGTACTCAGCTGACTTCACTTTATTGCTGCATAACATTGCGGAGCATTAATAATGATCCAATCACTGGCAGTACTTTCTGATTTAAATTCAATCAGGGACATTTTTTGGCCGGGCAGTGTATGACATATTTTATATATCCCAAAGAGGATTTATGCTGCCTAGGTAACTAAATATGAGAATATTATAAAATCCAGTCTATCAGATATATCCATTTATGTCAATCACTTTTAAAGAAAACTTTTTTGAACAGTTGACTTGAACTCCATTATGTAACTTTAATTTAAATTGCAATGCAAATTATTGTTTGCCTTATTTCACCAGTAGGGGGCGCTTTAGAACTGCTTATATTACCAACACAGGGCATAAAACATCGGTGGTTCTAGACTCTATTTAGCGGGGTGTAGCCCCTCTATTTTTGGTCTCAGCCCCACAGAAAAATATTTTTTCTAAAAACCATTTAGTGATTTGTCCTGCATTTTTGTGTGCTTTTCATACCAAACACTCAACAAGTTTATTTGTGAAGGATCCCATATTTCTTCAGGGGGCTGAGGAGGCCTTTTAACAATTGTAGAGATCAAATCAGCCCTGAACCTCCCTAAACATGCTTGGTACTCCCATAATATTGGTTTAGGGTCAAGTCCAAAGGTGACTCTCCAGCCTTGGCTGACAGCCTCTCCAGCCAGGAGATCTGGGTGGGATATCCCCTCCGCCCACTTTCTCTCCATGGCCTTCTAAAGCTTTGTGTCTTGTGGCTCCTAATGGAGCGGAATGATTTCATTTCCCTTTACAGAGGACCCTGTGCCAAAGGCAGCCCCCCAGGGTCTATTTAGACCTTTTGAGGCCCCCGGATCCGAGGTAACTTGCCCCCTGAAGGAGAGGATGGCTGCAACTGAGGGGAGGGGGGGGGGTTAGAACTGGCTAGGAGTAGTAATGGGAGCTGGGCTTGGGATTAGTTTGTGTGTGTGTGTGTCATTTCTTATTTTTGCAAATCTGATTGGCTTCTGCCCCAACAGCTCCATCGTGCAGCCAATATCCTGCAGCTATCGCCCAGCCCATGCCATGGGCAGCTGCTATTTTGTGCTGCTGATATGTGTGAGTGACGCCGTGGACATATGTCAGTATGAAAGTGAATGTGGAGCTGTTATTCTGTTTGTCAATGTGGCTGGTGATGACTGTAATGATGTGCTTTTTGTGTTATATGGTGTGTCAGTGTGCCTGGTGATGACTGTAATGATGTGCCTTTTGTGTTATATGGTGTGTCAGTGTGTCTGGTGATGACTGTAATGATGTGCCTTTTGTGTTATATGGTGTGTCAGTGTGCTTGGTGATGACTGTAATGATGTGCCTTTTGTGTTATATGGTGTGTCAGTGTGTCTGGTGATGACTGTAATGATGTGATTTTTGCGTTATATGGTGTGCAAGTGTGTTTGCTGATGACTGTAATAACGTCATTTTTGTGTTATATGGTGTGTCAGTTTGTCTGCATTCTGACTGCAATGATGTGTCTTCTGTGTTATACTGCGTATCCGTCAGGAAGATAAGGTATGTCCAGCTCAGTGTGTCCAGCCCTCTCAGATGCTGGGGACAGGAGTGGCAGTGAGTGGGTTCTGCCGAAGCCTGAACAAGGTGAGACAGTGGTGGTGTGGCCCCTTGCCCTCCCTAGTTCCGTCAACTTTTTGTAGAGATAGATGCCGTAATGGAGGGTGTGGGTGGGCTGGATGCAGGTCTTAGGTTTGCCTCCTTAGGGAAATGTAGCTCCAAGTCGATGGTTACACCTCACTGTGGAAGAGACAGTAATGTCCTCTGGGAATGTCCTGCGGCAAATCCGACCAATCAGAGCTGATCTGAGAAAACCTGGATTCAGGTCTCACCAATCACTTCTCTCACTTGTGCCTCTGGAGATGTTAAACCTGGACAAGAAGTGGGAGGCTGGGCAAGGTGGCTGTGAGCAAGCTGGATCACATGACCTCTCCTTCCACCTGGATTGGATGAAATGGATGGAGCAGCTTTGTGTTGTGAATGTGGGACGTGGGAGCGGCCAGATAAATGTTTGCTCAGTGAGACGTTTATCGGTGAGAGGAAGAGAGGGTTATTTGGATGGTGGGTTGCTTGCTGTTAAAGGCAGCACTGTCTTGAGCACTGCGAAGAGAACTTCACACGAACAAGCTGTCATTTTTTCTAACAGCTAGAATACAAGGAGCTTTTTTGAGTCAACCAGCATCACAAGGAAGTTAGAACATTTTCCCTCATACTGCAGTGGTAATTCTGCATCATTCTAGGTATGTCACCCATCCGTACATTAGGAATACTACCATTCTAAGGACGTTTGTTTCAGAATGATCTCAGTTAGCTACCAATCCCAGTTAGGGGAAGCAGATCCAGTTATCATGGGCTTCTCAAAATGGTCGCAGAGGCTCGGGGATGGGAAAGCTCGAGGAGGCCTCCCACCAGCCACCTGCGTTTTTCTTTCAGAACGTCAACATTCCACGGCCACTGTTACCATGGCATCGGAAATGATAAGGAACCAGCATCGGCGCGTAGTTTCCTGTCTGCGGGCACATCACGGAGCGGAGGGTAACAGCCGGCAGGCTGACTGTGTGGGTGTGTAGACATGTCAGCGACGGGGGAATGAATAGCAGCTGCCGCTGGCCACCGTGGTAAGGCGGACAACTGCGCACATGCGGCACGCTGAAGGGGGAGTGCGGGGGGGCAGAGAACGGAGTCATGATGCAAACCTTCCTGGCCATTCGCAGCATTTAATACATATGATGCCTGACAATTGTGCAATTGTGAATCCTGCAAGTATGCCTTTAGTTAATGGTGCCTGATTTTTTTTGGTGGCCTCAGGAAGCCCCCATCCTCACGAATGTAGACATTTTCATCATTCTTCACAGCCCCTTTTTCCCCCGCAGCGCTGAGAAAATGGTGGAGGATTTTCTCCCGTAAAAAAAAACGGACCCGCGTAAGTCATAATCTGCCCATGTTAGCTCCATATTGCTGAATGTAAGTTGAGTGAAAAGCAAATTAGCTTCTGCATGTCATGTAGCCACAGGGTGGGGTTTGTTCTTTCTGGGGTCCCACAGTCAAGAAATCAGTTCAGGCGCTCCAGCCTCCCCTAGTGTAGTGCCTGTTTGTGGCCAACAGGGGCCCCCCCAGACCTCTGTCGGTACACATCGCCACTGTCCCTCCCCTCCCCCCAAATAAACCATGGCCACGCCCACACAAGGTTTATGAACTTCATCACTGATGCCTGGGAGTGAGTGAGCAGTGTGTTTGTGTGTCTGCCCAGACTGCAGGGTAGGAAATGAGTGAACGTGCTCCCCCAGGGGTGAGGCGAGGGGCACTGAAGACATGCGCTGCTGGCAGCTGGAAAAGCCCAAGAAGAGCGGCAAAGGACGAATCAAGGAAGCTAATCTTCACTGTTAAAAAGGTTTATTCAACAACTGTCCAAACTTGTTTTTTTCTGACGTAGTCTGTATTCCCAAAAAAGGTACAAAAAAAAACTGCAAATACATCAAAGGATTAGAAACACGTCAATGAAAAAAAAACCACATCATGTTCTCATACCAATCCACATTGTTTTCCATATATTTATACGCACTCAACGAATTAGTCAAACATTAAAACCTTGCAGATTTAAAACTTTTGTCTTTCTAAGTTTTTGCTTTGTAAATTTTTTTTATATATCTGTACAAAAAATACCAACGCATGCTGTAATGCAGTAGGGTAAGGGCTGGGTGGGGGGGTGTGAGAAATGACACAGGGGGCACAGGATGTGGGGGCAGGCGGGCACATGGACTGCCTGTTCTTGACAGGGTGAGGTGGGGGAATTACGGTGAGCATGCCACCTTGTGGTGGGGCAGTGGCACTACATCATGTTGTTCTGCAGCGAGTTCACGTCGGACGAGTTCACGTCGGACGAGTTCTCCTCAGCGGCCATCTTGTTGTTCTCGTGTTTTGGGGTGAGCGAGTTCTGGATGTTGAGGGGCTCATCCTCCTTAGCCGGGGGGGCTTTCACGGGGTCCTCCAGTTTATTCTGGGCATTAGGATCATCCTGTGGGACGACACCCCCCCCCCAATTAGCCCTGCTTGTGTACCTTCCCCAGTCACACCAAGGTTGCCGCAACATAATAATCCAAATCTCCTATAGGCTTTGTTTAGAAATGTAGCCAATAGAGTTTATTTTAAAAAAAAAATACCAAAAAAAAACTGTAAAAAGTTATATACTAAATACAATTGTCTTGTTTTATTGATTGATTGATTTAGTAGAAGTAGTGTGACACGGAGGGTACAAGATGTGTGGAAAGTTAAACTGTGAGATGCTACCCACAGCCCCACCCACCCAGTAATACCCCGCCCACAATCCCCAAAATACACATGCAGTCATGCTCACGCGTGCAGGAAACCCACTTGAAACCCCCTCTGTCTCCCCATGCAGCCCCATCCCTGAAATTTGGCCCTGCCTGAAATCACCATCATACCCAGATAAGAAACATGTATAATGATTCAGTACCCAGAGTGACCACATAGGTGATATCAGAATGCTGCAGATTAATAGCCTTTCATGTCGGCATAAAACCCTTACAAAAACAAGAGCATATAAAAGCCACTCAGAGAAATGACAGCTTCAGTGTGTGAGGCTGGTCCTCAGCATACAACTCATGTTTGTTTAAAACACACCCCATCTTCCTGCTCATTTAGCTGCATTACAGTCTGACGGCTTCATACTTCCGGTTAAGGGAAGCAGCCACTTTTCATGAAAACTCTCAATTCTGAGGCAGAGCCTCCAGTGAATCTGCGCCCACCCTCCCCCCACCCCAACCCCCCCGACACTTGCCGAAATGCTGGGAAGCTCTGAAGCTTTTGTTTTCGTCTCCCCAATCTTCCCGTTCGTCTGGTGGAGAGATAACATGAGACAAGCCCTTGGGACGCCGTTATATCAGAACTTCAAGAAGGACGTGGGTGAGCTGAGGCCCTTGTACCTCCATGCATTTCAGCTCATTGGCCAGGGTAGGGTTTGGAGTGGGAAGCCACTCCATTGATTTCAGGTTTGAGGCGGGTTTCACTGGGATGACTAACTGAAGCACAATGGCTGGAATTTGGCTGATGGAAAAACATCATGCCATTTCTGCTTCAAATTCAACAGGAGGTTGGGGGGAAGTGGGTGTAAATAAGTGATCCCTACACATGGAGCGTGGGGGTCATAATGGGAGATGGTGTGCTGGGTTTATAAAGACACCCAATTAGGTGTCGGATTATTGGGGAAGTGACCAAAAAAATGCCGGTTAAAATCTATGGAGCCAATCAATTGTTTAAACTGGTCAAATCACATGATTCCTGCAACAACCCAGGGATGTAGAGAGCGGATGTGGAACATTCCATAACCGTTATGTGAATGCAACCCAGTCCAAAGTTTATGACTTTGGACTCAAGAGTGATTGGCTCTCACCAGTGGTGTCCTGTGAAGGAGTACTTAGAGCAGAAAACAGCTAACAGCCCACGGTTGGACCTGCTGTCACCCTGTTTCCCGAACTTTAGATGGATGGATCTCACCGTCCTGGTTCAAGTTCTTGCATGAATGGTCTGCATCCTGCTGGTGCTCCTCTTAGGAACAGGTATTACAAGATCCTAAGCCTGTTCTTATACCCTCACACCAGTCATCTCCCACCAGAGCAGTGAGATTCTCAATAATGGATTTTCGTGGCCCTCTACGATTGCTGTTCCGGCATAACAACTGAAACAGCCAGGGGAAAGCTGGCGTCCAGGCCCCCCCAGATTAGGGATATGGAAGGGTCTACGTACACCCCATTCACAGACCACCCCAGAGCAAAACAGTTTATGCTCCAGGCAAGCTGGGCCCAGTGGTCTTCAATTCTGGTACTTGGATCAGCCCTTTACCAGCCCTGTTAACTGGGTCGGAGCTGTTAAACAAAGCACGGGGGCACAATGTCTGATATCGACCAGCTACGCCATACAGGATGTGTGAAGGTCGCTGGGGATTGGAGTCTAGCACAGATTCGTGTTTTTTTCCTACCCTTCTGCCACCATATTGATCTGTGCCAATCAAGACAATCTGCTCTCTGAAAGTAGCAACAGAAGGGAAAGACCACAACTGCTCGGTGTGGGACTGGAGCCCTTTAGGAGTATCAGTGGAACCTGCTCTCTCTGCGTGAATGCTACCAGAGAGGTGCTGGTAAACCCAGTAAAAGTCTGTCTCTGTTTCCCAGGCCGAGGCTAGGCTAAAGGCTAAAAGGCCCTTTATATGTAATGCGGAGCAGTCAGCAGATAGTCCCAGTGATTCTGTGAAGCTTCACCGAACTTCTGTGAAGCTCCCACTGTCAGGGATACAGAGTAAATGAACCAGATGGGACACAAAAGTTACCTGTAGAAAGTGTACCTTTCTACATTCTCCATTCTACTCTACTTATATGCTTATTATTTTAAAGGAATATATCCCATTGTTATAGCTATCATTTAGGATAGGTCTTTTCAGAATGTACTAAACCTTAGCTAGAAGGTTTATAAACCTGAAGTGGACCACAGGGTGGGGTCATGTTGGGAGGCAGGTGGTGGGGGACTGCTGATTGGTTCGATTTTTTCTAACAGGGTTATGATGATCCAACAGACTCACACTCAAGGTTGAGGGGCTGCTCAAGGTCTCCATGGTAACATAACAATGAACAGAAATAGCCACCCGGGCCTAAGGTGAGGGTCTGAAGAATGGGGGGGTGTCTTGGGGGGGTGTCTTACCTCGTCAGTGGGCTCCTCTTTGGTCTTAAACTCCCAGGTGTATCTGTTCATAGTTTTCTGGGGGGTGGGCATTTGGGACAGGGTTATAATTCCCCGAGAATAAATAACATCATTCAGAGAGAAAAGGGGAAATAGAGGAAAGGAATCCTTGACAGGGGGTGGTGCACTGCGCTTGTGTGTGTGTGTCGCTGTATATTTGTGTGTCCTTATGTATGTATGTGTGTCTGTATGTGTGTATGTATGTATGTGTGTGTGTCTGTATGTGTATCTGTACGTGTGTATTTTTGTGTATGTATGTGTGTATGTGTCTGTATGTATGTGTGTCTGTATGTGTGTATGTGTGTGTGTGTCTGGATGTGTGTGTATGTGTGTATGTATGCATGTATGTCTGTATGTGTGTGTGTATATGTGTGTCTGTATGTGTGTATGTCTGTGTGTGTCTGTATGTGTGTGTATGCATGTGTGACTGTATGTGTGTATGTACGTGTGTATGTATGTGTGTATGTAGGTGTGTGTATGTATGTGTGTCTGTATGTGTGTCTGGATGTGTGTGTCTGTATGTGTGTATGTATGTGTGACTGTATGTGTGTATGTACGTGTGTATGTATGTGTGTATGTAGGTGTGTGTATGTATGTGTGTCTGTACGTGCGTATGTATGTGTGTATGTATGTGTG
>JABFEA020000050.1:6927893-6939249 GCA_019775915.2 Cyphomyrus plagiostoma | reverse complement strand
TGGGGGGGGGCAGGGTTGGGAGAAGGTCTCAGTAAAAACTTCCCTGAGATCTCACAGCAGGAGGTAAGCATATATCACCACTCGACCATTTTCAGCAATGACACACCACTCAGAAGTTTCCCTGCTATTGCATCACTTGCTTAACGTTTAGAGTCTGTGACTAAGGCCTCCTATACGCAGAAGAGCGTCAAAGTCAAACTGAGTCCAAGAATTTTCAACAGTGTGAAAACAAATGGCTGGAACATAAACACAACCCAGGGTTGCCTCTCAGTCTTTAAATACGACGTCCTTCTCTTGTGAAAGCCTGAAAAAGTGAGTCCCAACTACATTCTGAGTCTCCTTTTTTTTTAAAAAAAAAAAGAGAGAATCACATTTGTCTTCGAACCAATCTGGGCAATGTGACCCGTTCTGTAGACCGTTTCTGGGTTAATCCCTGTTCAGAGCCCTCTGCGTACAGTCTCGCTGTAAGACAAACAGCAGGGGCAGAGTGGCTGGCCGGTGAGAGCAAGCACGCAAAAACCTATGTCTGCTGCTAACATGCCTTGGATATTTGATAACTAACAGCACTTAAACAATGTTCACACTTCTAGTCACTATATGCTGAAAAGAGGCTTTTCCATCCTAATGGGTAGCCATCATTCCTGTACACTAATTATCACGGACGTCGAACCTCCACAGTCTCCCTGTTTGTGTAGCGCAAGCTAAATCCCTGGCTTCCTTTAAATCAGAGCTAGATAAGACTTTAACAACTCTGAGCTATTAGTTAAATTCTCCCCAAATGAGCTTGATGGGCCGAATGGCCTCCTCCCCTTTGTAAATTTCTTATGTTCTTACAAGCAAGACAAAATGTCTTGGACGCACCTGTTGAGAAAGTAGACGAAGCCACTGTCAGCCATTGGTGCTGATAAACACCAAGCTTCCCGCTTCAGTGATCATGTGTCCTCTCGTCCTCCACCTGTCTGCTTCCTGTCGTGAAGAGACGCCCCCCCCCTTTCCCCTTCATCTGGCTTGCTTGGCTCATTCTCCTGACATCGTCAGCAAGGCCACTGGTGCTGCCCGGCGGGAGGTGCACCGTGCGACACCCCCCTCTGACATTTCTTTCAGCCACCCCCCACCCTCCCATTCATCGAGCGCACCCCTGCCGCGATTGGTCTGGCGGGAACGGGCCATCGCCACGTCCTTTACGCCAAGACAATCGGTGCAGGCCACGCACCAGTGCCTCTTACCGCTTCACTGCGTCGTATCACTCGCCGGCAAAAAAACGGGGTGAAAGGCGGAGGTTTCCTCTCCCAGACTTTATTAACCTCCCTTTGCTTATTGCGAACCTCAGCTCTCCATTCTGAAGCCTCCTTAAGCGTGGAGAGAAAGAGAGCGGACCATAATTGTACCCATCTGCTCGCCTTCAGGTTGTACGCGATGGAAAATATGCAGCTAGCTGGCTGAGGAATCATGCTAGATAAACAGAGCGTTTAAGACTATCTGGAGTACGGCCAAAAAACAGGAGAGTAACATGGCACGTTTGGATCGGGACAGAAAATTCGAAGGGCCTGCTTCATATCTATCCATTCCCAGAACTTACCAAGCTTGTTACGGTTACCGCAGAGGCTGTATTGAGGTGCCTGTCATCCTTGAGCTTATTTAAGACTAAAAAAATTAGTGGCTTCCACCCAAATGCCGAGAATCTACTGGCAACAGTCCTACACGGTAGACAGCTATAGAGAGAAGGAGGTGGGTATCCTAATTAAGCTGCCACTTCAAAGTGAGTTTATTACCTACTCAGCACAATCGATTAGCCTTTTAAGTGTCAGAATGCATGCGAATACATTACACGCAGAGGGCGTTAGAGTGGCTGTCAATTTCCTTAACTGGCATCATTAACCAATCAGGATTTTTCCCGGTGTCAGGAGAAGTAGGACCCATAATCCTTCACCCATGATTCACAAAAAAACCACACGAATAATTCACTTAGGGGATTAAAAACTACAACCACTGAAAAAACTAATGCTGAGTTATTCATTTAGTCTACCTTTGTCTAGTTATATACTAGAGTGATTTGGATTGAGTACTATAGGTGATAAATTTTGGTTAGAATCATGATCCACGATACAGATCACGTTTTTTTGTTTGCTTGTTTGTTTGTTTAGAAAGCAACCAAATTGGTTCAGTGACAAGTAAAACCACTAAGATCATCCCCATACGAAGCAAACAGTGTTGAATATCTCGTAAAAATGGTGTGTGTGGATGGTAAGCTGACATTCGGTACTTGTAGTCGAAATCTGGAACTTTTTTTGTTTAACCAAGTCAGCTAAGATTAAGTTTAGTTCAAGATCGATTCACTAAGTTGAGATCCACAAAGACAGAGAACTGAAAAAAGATGTGAGATATACAGGCAGCGCTGAGATGTTACTCTGTTTCACATCAACCGGTTTTGTAGTATTGTCATCACCTCCAAACACACAGGCATCCTGTGTTGTTATAATTATAGTGTTAAGTAGATTCTTGCTATAACTCTTAAACGCTTATCATGGAATTACAAGTGGTCTCAGTAAATTGTCATCATACTGCCCACCAGTATCAGGCACACTGATCAATGATATAGCGATAGAGTTACAGGTCTGTTTTGTGGTAGTGCCACGCGTTAAGCTGTCCCACAAGAGACACAGGTTAAAGTGGTAGGGACTTGCGCAAACAAAAAGATAAAGGTTGCTGGGTTTGCTTTCTGCTCCATCGAGATCCACCACTTTTTTTCTAGGTTTATATGGCGTGTGGGGGAACGTCTCAAAATCAGAATGGGAGATGAAAGAGGTCTTTCAAAAAAGAACAACAGGATAACACAGTGTGGCTACAGCATCTGAGATTGTAAACTCCGGGCTCCTGGCTTTGTCGTTTGCTCTTGTGGTGTTTACCCGCAGAGGGTGTGGGTACATGGTTCGGCTCAATGGCAGATGCCAGCCAGGCAGGGGGGGCACATACTGAACAGGCATGACTGATCTTGGACCAGCTACTGAGGAGTCAGCGATGCCGCCAGGTTATGTTGGGGTTTCCTTTGTGGTGCGCTGCTCACAACAGGCAGTCGGCGTGAGGGCTTCTCCGTGGGACTTTTATGGAAGATGTCTGTGCCAGGATGGAGCTACATCCTGGGAGTGGACATAAGGAATGCAAGGGCGCGTCTGTGCGCCAGAATCGCAGCCAATGTCCTGACATCACTTACTTGGAAGAGGTCACCACTGATGAAGCTTCTTTAAATACCAAGTTTGTTTTCCTCCAAATAGTCTGAGGACCATCGATTCAACAGCTATTTCAAGGCAAGGATCTTCTCGTTCATTCTGCATATATGGGATCATTTATGCAGAACAATCAGAGCAAGAATAAACTAAGGACTCACCTTTACCCTCCAGAGTCATCCCGCAACACTGTGGTGGACATTTCAGAGTTTAAAGGAGCTTTGTCTGACACTTCAATTTCTGGTGAGAATATTGGGAAGAGATAAACCAGTATTTCCTTACAAAGAACCAATCCACTTGTGTGGTCATGTTTGTAGTTAGTCCTTAAGGATTAGCCATTTCCTGCCTAACCAACCACCTGAGGATAGTCACAGATGATGGGGTGTTCTTGCAGTAATACACAGGCAGCTTATGATATCGTATTTCAGTGTGGGACATCGGACTTGAACCCAACCCTAGAGGCAGTGAAACAACAGCAAATACTAAATTAGGAACAACAGTCAAGTCAGAACACGGTTGCAGAGTAAATTCTGAAAGAGGTCTCCCTATAGACAGCTTGATCTCGATATCAGACAGCCTCACCAGAATCACAAGAACTTGCTGATCTGCTGATGTTCTCAGCTTCACAAAAGTCTTGAGAAATACGAAATATGTTCGTATAATATCTGTAGTTTGCTGTAATTATCAACACCTGAGCAATGTTAACTTTGGTCTACGGTGACTGAATTGGACTATGTCAAATGTAGACTCCATATGTGCGGAGAGCTGTCGTGACAGCTCACGTAGCCAATATGGAAACATACAAAGAACATGCACCATCTTCCTCAGTGTAACACTCTTCTGAGCTTCATGGCGATGAGCCAGAGCAGAACGCCTGCACGAAAGCCAGCTTGTAAGCGCCACGTTCCGTCTTCCACCATTCATACCCCTTCAACCATACATTTGTTTTTGATGCAGAAAGACATAAAAATCAAGATGTTTCAGCAAAATATTGGTGTTGCATATTACTCAGCGTGTAACAAAGCTGATCTGACAATGAAATTATAATACAAAGGTTGTTCATTTGAGTCCTAGGAGGAAACTAGCTGTGGTAACTCTTGCTCGATGCCCTGAATCCAATTGTTCTAGTAGAATATACAGCAGTGTAAACAGTGGAAAATAACTGTAAACTATATTTAAATACAAAGGTAAAAATGAATGCTAGAGACACCCACACTCGCTCAGAGTTCGCATTCATTTGACGGTTCATGTGTTCATAGTGCTGCTCCTATCTCCCGTCATAGGAAGAGGACTGAACCATTTTCATGGGCCCAACAGGGGTGCCATGTCACACTCCATCGACCCTCTGTGCTGTACTAGTACACCCCACCCTCCCTGGTGCTTGAGTGCCACACACAGGTACTGCCTTGGCGGACAGAAGCAGGCACACAGACACCCTGCAGACATGTACCAGTCCCCAGGAAGGTGACATAAGCGAACACACCTCCATGGGTCTCCCCTAATCACCAAAGTGACACAATGCTAACTGACAAAATATAACCCCTTACTCATCCCCAGCTCATTACATTTTCACAGGGGCTAAGACAGTATCTGTCCTTTGCCCTCAATCTGTCACTGTGCCCAAAACCCTCTAGTAAGACTCTAATATTGCTTTACAGTTTGCTGGCAATTAAATATCAAAATTACCAGTTGTAAGTCAGCGAGCAATTGGAGAGTTTTGTTCTTGTGCAGGCAGGATTCAGCTGCTAACCATTTACACTTGACATTGAATGCTGACATTATTCCTGCCGCTATGCAGATGTGAATGATGCCTTGAAAATAATAAGGAAAATGAACATTGGGGTTCAGTACAAAGATGGAGATGAAGGTTGAGGTAGCTTGTTGGCTTTTACTGGTGTGTCACTCGACGCTTCATTTAACATACTCTGCGACACACTGGAACCGCACCCTCAGCTGTGCACCGTCTGGGATCCTGCTCACACTGACATTTCATCTGACGGATGAGGAGCGTCGAGCGCAGGTGCGAAGCAGCGCCTCCACATCCAGCGTCCTGTTGCTGGGCGGCGGTGCGCAAGCGGCGCAGATTCCCGCCGGTTGGACGGCTGCCCGCCAACCCGGGGCTGCAAGCCGTCGATCCGCCTCAAATTGAATATTAACCGGCTGATCGGAAGTGGGCTGAGCTGTCGGGCTACCTGGCAGAAAACGGGGTTCCACGATACTACAGATATGAAGATCCCCGCCACCCCCGCTCGTGTTTCCCACGCTATCTGACTGCACCTGCTTAATAGAATTACAGTATATTTTAAAACACCTTTATTTGCACGGGGCACGAAGCCCTCTAATATAATTGCCCGCAATTAGGTTAAACACCGCGAACCGTGAATATGCAAGTGAAAAAGCCTGACAGAGAAGAAGCTGCATAGGTGGGAAAGGTGGGAGGAAATCGCGTTCCCTTTGGAGGTGAGAAGGGACCGCAGCGTGTCGGTGACATCCAGAATGTCCCCAGCAAAGCCGTCTGTGTAGGAATGCGTGGACCCCCAGCTTAACACACCGCGGGAGAGAAAGCAAATAAACCCCCCAACCCCGCATGCTGTCACCGATGTCAAAATTGACAAAATACGCCAATTTGCACGGCAAAAGCCGTGCGAATCTTGCCTTCCCACTTAAACGCAATAAAGGCATTTAATTAATACGCTACTTGCATTAAAGCGCGTGGTTTGATATTATTCTCCACCCCGCGGGAATTAAAATCAGAGACGGTAAACTAAAATGTGATGTTTAAATCCCCGCACCAGGTTTGCCCCACGCCGGTGCATCCCCCTCTCTAAATGATCAGCTGCACCGGAGTCACTGAACGCTGCAGCTTACTTACACTGTGCAAACTACTCACCGTTTCCAATAATCAAAGTAAAGCGTTTACTTACCGTGTGCACACAATGGGATCAAGCACAGGACTAAGGACAGTCCCCAACATCCCAAAGAAAAGCGTGTTTTCCCGCTGCCCATTCTTGCATTCAGTGGTGTATTAAAACAGAACCAGAAAAGTACGATCCCTCTTAATCTAAAGTAACGTGTGTTTAGTACAGACTATATAGATGCGAGTCCTTTTCTTTATAAGTTACAAATCTTTTCGGGGCATCGCCATCACCGCTTGTCTGCCATGCATTGCAGTACTCCGCTGTTCCCTGGGCGGTGCGCTCACATCGGCCCGTTCCGCCGAGGTGCCATGGCCGCAGGAACGGTGTGAAGACACGCAGGGAAGGAGGACCCAGCGCTGCGAGAGCCCGACAAGCGCCGCCCGCCTCTTCGACGCTTCGCTAGGGGGATCGGCGGTGTATGTGCGCGTTTCCAGGAGGGGGGGGTGCTGCTCCTGCTCTCACTCTCCGTCCAAGCCCCCCCCCCCCTCCCTTCCCAATTGCAGAATAGTGCCATTGAATCAGTAGGCTCTCCCTCATTTTAAGGGAGCCATATGACGACGATCCGTCTTAAAAATGGTGCCCAATCTGACTGAGTGTGTGGTGATGGACATGACATCTAACTCAGATCCCAAATTCCCATTTTAAACTGTACAAGAATTGTACTAGTTTAAAGTATATAATGCCTGATTTTAGCCCTTAACACATTTTCCAGGATGAAGCAGCAGATTATTAAGTAAAATTCTTCAGCAGATTACCCAATGCATTTTCTGTGAATATGGAAGCCTCCTTTGCAGCTAAAACATTTTGCATGTGCAGGCAGCCCTGTACTTCAGCTATGTCAAACCTTAGCATAACCCCTCCCCCACTATAACAGGAGAGCAGCATTACCCAGAATGCCCAGTGCTCTCTACTTCAGTGATGTATTCGCCGTTGTCTACCAAACAGTGGTGTCCTTGCTATCCACTAAGCATCGGTGCAAGTAAATGCACATCACGAAATTATACTCATTCTCAGTAGTAGTCTGTATGTAACTTATGCAGGCCCTGTGGTTTGTAGAGACCGTACACAATGTTAATGTGTCCACTGATGACTGTTTAGGCTATAGTGTCACTGGACGTAACCCCTGAGTGGGTGTCCTGGGCTGGATTGGTCATTTAAAGATCTTTAGAGAGTACAATGTGCTAATCTGCTTTTTCAGAACTGAAGCTCTCAAACAGAGACAAAAGACAGGTGGCCAATTTACCCCAACATACTGGAGGGGTTGAGAATTTATTCAGAACAGCAAGATTGACTTACAGTTCTACCCATTTGTATTATTTTTTAAAATCAAATTAGGTAACATTTGGCGTTTCACCCTCTGGGCTTGAAAACAACACATTTAGGTTAAACACCCGGTTGTTGTATCGCCTTTGGTCATTTTAAAGCCACAATGATGATTTGTTTGCTCCATTTATTTATAGCATGCTGAACAACACATGTGTTGAGACAGCCCACATCTGGTCTCTGCACTAATAGGAAAGGTTCCCTGGTACAGTTCTATAAAAAAAAACCTTTTAAAAAACATTTAACTCCATTTTGTCAGTACGGATAGCTGGTGTTCTTGTGCATTAGATGGGACGACGGCTTTGGGCTGGTTTTAGTGCCTCCCAGGCTGATTGTGTCGTGCAAGGCGTAGCGTCACTTGTGAATTTATCCCCGCAGATGTTGCATGTCCAATGGCACAGAGACACAAATCCCTGCAGATGTTACACACATGACAGCTCGGTGACACTCAGTCCGGCAGACGTTATGTGTCTCTTTGAATTCTCCACTTCCCAGCTCACAGTCCCATTACCTGATTGGTCACCTGACTGGTCACCTGATTGGTCCCAACAAAGGTTGCCAATTACCTAGCGGCTCATGTGCAACACAGATAATTCGGTGTGTCTCCAGGACAACCCCAAGAGGAAATAGGAAGTGACCCCCCAGCAGTGAAGCCTTGTTGGAGTGCCTTTCTCAAATCGAGCTCACTGGGAACCAAAGCTTAGGATTCTATTGAGCTTTTTCAAAGATACCCCTTAACTCTCCCCTGTAGTCTTCACACAGAAAGGGACTTATTTGAGCCCTCTAGGGCATGAGAGTGTGTGTGTGTATGTGTGTGTGTGTGTGGGGGGGGGGGGGGGTGGTGCAGATCCGTGACAACACTGCCAAAACGCACCGTGTTCCCCCCATGCCAGACTGACACCCCCAGACCTTGAATAGGACCCTCTCATCATCATTCATGGCACAGGGGTGGGTCCCCACTCTCAGAAAAAAGGAATAAGAGATGACCTCACAGGCAGGAACATGCAGGCACACACAGCGCCTGCGCAGATTCCGCGCCTTGGCTCAGGAGTTGGGGGCGGGGGTGGCTACACTGAGATGATTGTTGAATGGAGCTGAAATTGTCCGGCGTGAGAAACGCAGAACCTTCAGATGGGTTGTCGGAGAGTACCAGCGCTGAGTGGGGCACTGGTGCCATCCGTCCGGTTGCCACAGTGACACTCGCGCAGGGCGTGACCTGTCAATGCCGATCTACGTTTCCATTCACTCCCACGACAGTCTGCTCACAGGTGAAAAAAGATACACCCTTGCACCCCCCCACCAGTTCGACCGCCAAGCGAGCAGAAGCACAGGGAGGTTGATGTGCAGGGTCCGTCCAGCCCATAATACAGACAGCACTTTCTGTCACATTGCGCTTGTCAAATTTAATTTTAATTGCCAAGGAGAAGTGAATTGCCTCAAGGTTGCAACAACATTGAGAGAATGCTGTGACTTTGATCTATATGTCCCGGATGTATTCTCAGCCACGGAATACACGTGTTGACAAAGTGTGGATATTTTCATTTAGGGGTTGGGGGGTCCCTTGGGTGGTGGGGGAGGAGGGGGGTGACTGCAAACACATTCACCTCTCAGCTGCTGAGATATTTTAAGTTCTACAGCAATATAGAAGTGGGAAAGCAGAGCCCTCTAGTGTCTGTACCTGGCACTGTGCCCCCAGCACCAATGACGACTTGTTATGCAAATATAATGAGACGTCATGTGACTTGGGGTGAAGCCGGCAGGGACGCAGGCACGGCCTGCTGTGTGTGTTCCCCCCATGGACGCGCGAAATAGGTTGCTAATTACGACCTGTATTATCTACTCACATACTGATTTTCTGTTTTTCAGCAATGTGTATGCTGAGGATATGAAAATCCATTTTCAGCCCTTCTGCAAAAGATCCAAAGTGATGACATATTCGGATGAATTTGACGTATATTTAATTTGCTTCGGCTATCGGCTGGGAATGTAAAGAGGCTGTATTTTTTTTTCTTTACATAAACGTGACGTGACTGTTACAGGGCCCTGTATCCAAATCCAAAGGCAGCTTCTACAACAACGTTTTCAGAATAATGGACCATTTGGCCACAGCTTTTGAATTCTAATGAGAGTAAAAAAAACCTTATGAGACACAATTAGGTCGTTTAAATCCCTATTTTGCTCAAATCTGTCTTCTTGGATGCAGCCCTGAGGTTTCAAGTGCCAAGGTTGGGACAGTGCCCCCACTCTGTGGAGGCAGACAGAAATATTCTATCATTTATATACTGCAGGGTTAGGTGCTGGTTGGGGTGGGGGGGCACGTGATACAGCGATCAAATTTGAATAAACGAGTTTTTACTACCTTTAATAATCAAACTGATATAATTAAAAACACTTACTACTCTATTGACTGAACCTCACATATGTCAGTGACCCTGGAGATATACGATGGAGCCCATTCTTTGTAGCACGACTGGGGTCTTCCTGTCCCCATTTCCATTAATTATACTCATTGCCAGCCTGTGGACTCATTCCCCCCCCCCCCCGCCTATCCACATCACAAGGCCATTTTGTGTCAAAGGAGTGCAGGCAGCAGCTTTCATTCGACTGCAGTGGCCTGCCATTTATCGACTGGTCCAGTTTCGTGCCGGTTATCCTGACCCGGCTGGGTCCGCGTCTCGTCAGCGTCAGCCCCTAATGGCTCTGTGACCTACTGAGCCTGCAGAGTCCTCACAGAGTCCCGCAGAGTCCTCACAGGGTCCTCATAGAGTCCCGCAGAGTCCTCACAGGGTTCTCACAGAGTCCCACAGAGTCCTCACAGAGTCCTCACAGAGTCCCGCAGAGTCCTCACAGATATCGTCAGCAGGCCGAAACTCATATTTGACCGTTTTCCCGTTTCCTTGGTGACCGTGACACCTGACACATTGACATATTGCTTTATTTTAAAGATCTCAGCCACATCAGCTTCATGTGAGGGTTGTGCTCCCTGCGTGACTGACCGTGCGACGGCCGCGTCGCCCCGCGTGACTGACCGTGCGACGGCCGCGTCGCCCCGCGTGACTGACCGTGCCTGTCACATGTTGAGGCTGAGAAACTGTGTCGAGAAACTTTACTGATTCTGCTGGTCTGAGCCTCCATGACTGAACACAGTTGGGAGAAAAGCTTGGAGCAGAAACCTTTAAGCCCCCCCCCCACCATCCATTATGAACAGCACCACTAGGTTGGGAGGTGGCTGTTTTTACTAATTTCCCTCCCCCATTTTGACAGCTGTCTCCATCCCTATACCACACTTTGCAAAAAGGTCCAGTGCCGTTAACCTAAATAGTGCCCGTCCCCGTGGGAAACAGGACTAATGCAGTAAATTAGTCCCTCTTTTTCCCCGCCCCCACCCCCTCACCGTTCACTTCCACTAGCCTTGATTAAATGCCATTAGCGCGACGCTGCTATTGCTGATGCTACATGGGGGAAATGCAGCAGGAGCTGCTGCCAACCAGAGCAGAACTAAACAGTTTGTGCAGAGGCAGCCCCCCCCCGGCCCGCCCCAAACTCCCATCCCCTACACAGGCCCCCACCATCCTCTCTGTTACTGTGTACATCAACATGGCACCTGCTTGTCAGTATCACTCTCATTCATTTGAAGTTAAACTCTAATTACTGGCCAGCATTGTTAGCTTAATTACATTTATTACATGCCTTATTTGGCATTAAAAAAAGATTTTCAGCATAGAGTCCTCCAGGATAGAACAACCATCCATCCATCCACCATAAAGCATAGGAGAGAGTTTCATATTTGAGGAGTGGACATGCAAAGGTCTACCTATCTATCTATCTATCTATCTATCTATCTATCTATCTATCTATCTATCTATCTATCTATCTATTTATCTATCTATC
>JABFEA020000050.1:6906151-6924229 GCA_019775915.2 Cyphomyrus plagiostoma | reverse complement strand
GTTGCTTCCGGGATAGGCTCCGGACCCCCCGCGACCCAGTAGGATAAGCGGTTTGGACAATGGATGGATGGATGGAGGTTCACTCCCAGCTAGCTGTATTCCGGAGAAACATACACTCACCCTACGCCTCACTAGCAAGTTCTGAAACATAGAATGGTTGTGTTGTAATGGTCCTGTTGTGTGCTGATTCCAGGATTCCGAGGTGGAGTTCAGATGTGCCACCTGCAGGAGAAGCCATGCTGTCCTGTCATGGGCATTTATTACACTGCCTCGGTGAGTTCATTACTTTCCCAGCAAAGAGGAACAGTCGTATACATACATGGTGCTCGATAATGTGCACAGTGCGACAAACGGATGTTTTTGGGTTGACCTGCCTGTAGTTAATTTGCTTACAATTAATGAGATGTGTGTTCAGTACTGTTCCTCTCCCCTTTCTCATCGACTCTCCTTCTGCATCTACAGTGTCCTGGTCCTGCAGATGAAGAGATTCAGCTTCACGCCACAGTTTGAACTGGCCAAAGTGCAAGACCCAGTTCTCCTCTGAAGGGAGAGCTCCCTGCTCCCCCGCTTCAGGGAGATCTCCCAGCTGACAGGGACACCTCAGGCATCACACCTCCAGGAAGCTCACCTGAAGGATGGCCAGACCGCACAGGAGGCACAAATGTAAGTCATCAACATGGAAATGTACAGTGAATGCCAAAATAAGAGCAAACACATACTCACACACATTGTAAATCCTTTTGAAAATGGGAATCACTGTAAATGGACAAAGGTTACTTATGCAAATGCATGAACAATATTCTGATTGTATGTATCCCCTGCAGGCCAGCTGAAGAACAACCAGGGGATGCCTCAAGGATGCTAGGTGGAGATGCAGAACGAGATGAAGCTTTGGAGGAGGAGAGTGACACCGTCTGCAAGAACCTGCCTACAGTGGACACCTTCACAAGAAAGTAAATAAGTTCCTTAGTGAGCACTTCCAGTACACATAATCATAATATACTGTACTATCCAGCAAACTATATAGAGGGAGTCTACAGTTCAAATTATTTCAGAGTGATAGTGGTGAAACATGCTGTTCTACACCCAGCAGGTAAGCAGAGAAACACCGAATACACTCTGTTATACTACATCCAGCAGCTAAATAGTAGATACATATTCCCCACCCAAGACGCAGTTACACACCTCACTGCAATATGTCAGACCTTCAGAAATATGAAACTGAGCCTTTGGTATTTTATGCTGCACCACTTGATGCATGTGTAATGTGGTACATGTGCTCTTTGAAGGAGTCATTACACTGAAGACCGCTGGTGCCTCCATACTGGGGACCATAACTTAAAAAGTAAGTAAATGCTGAGGTTTCTGGCTTTGTTGAGCCAAAAGAGGAAGCATACGGTACCAGTGAGTGTCTGACTACATGTATGGAAGTAAAGGAGAACACGGTAGAGTACCGGAAGGACACGGTAGAGTACCGGAAGGACATGGAACGGGACCGGAAGGACACGGAACAGGACCGGAAGGACACGGAACAGGACCCTGCGTTGGATATCGCCATTTTTATCAGTACAATCTATAGCAGCAGTCCTCCCTATTTGGATAACCTAAAATTACCATTTTCTTTTATTTACAATATATTTGGCAAATGTTTTGGGACACCTACATTTACCCACATCCAACCCACTTTGTTATAATGCCACTAACAGTTGACCGTGGAATATTTAGTAGTGCGGAATGGACTTATTGTACAGGTGGCATCCCATCACTGTACCACTCTTGAATTTGCTGAGCTCCTCAGAGCAACCCATTGTTTTGTAAATGTTTTTAGAAGCAGTCTGCATGCCTAGGTCCTTGATTTAATACACCTGTGGCTATGGAAGTGTTTGGAACACCTGAATTCAATGATTTGGAGGGGTGTCCCAATATGCATGGCAATATAGTGTATGTCAGTATAAATTGATTGTAGATAGAGGAAGTATTTTGTGACCATATACTGTAAAACTTTGCAATGTAAATTTATAGTGATTAACTGGCAGCAGCTTCCCCTGCAATGTACTGTATTTTTTTTTTTTTACAATTGTTTACTCTATTTTCAAATAACAGTGTATTAGTATAAATAAATATAGTTGCTTACTATATTGTAAATTTATAACTAAATGCTCAGTGAAGGCTGCCTTAATCTTATCGACGCAGCTTTATGAAAATGAAAAAAAAGGCAGGTTGGTCAGGCTCTCGTGAAAATCTTCACGTGTCGGTTAATTATTAAAACCTAGACACTGTTATTTCGCCTTCGCAAGATGCTCAGCCGTTTACAGGAAAGTTTACAGCAAATTCCTGTACACAACGCCCTTCTCTTAAGGTGCTGTAGTCACATTTTTTTTTCTCCCAGATTGCAATGCAGTTTACAGTATGACACTGCATAACACTGATACATGCAAAATAGAGTGGTACCTCGGTTCTCGAACTTAATCCGTTCCGCACTCTGGATCGAATCTTAAAAAGTTCGAGTTCTGATCGAATTTTTCCCATAAGAAATAATGGAAAACCAATTAATTGGTTCCCGGCCTCCCAAAATTACACCTAATATGAACAGGATAAAACAAGAAGAGCATTTTTTTTTCTTAATGGCTTCCAAAACTATATAGATCTTATCCCAACATTACCCCTGTCCTGCCTCGATCGTCCTCTCCTTCCATGTGCCACGCCCCCTCGTTAACCTCGCGTGGAATCCTCATGTGATCAGCTGTTTCCGGTTCTTGTCATTAGTCCGCGTTTCAGTTTGTTTCCTCAGTCCGGTCATTGGGTGCGTTCGACTTGCTTACAGCCCTGGCTTAAAGCAATCCATTATGAATTTCTAATCCTGACACAATGCATTATGGTTAGATGCATTGCGACCTCTCACCCGGCTGCACAAACTGGAACCGCCTCCGTGATGACACAACTTTGGCCTTATTGGCTGGAGAGTTTAGTTACACACATGACATTTGTATCCCAGGCAGTTCCAGTGCGTAATCGATTTCTCCTGAATATCAAGTAAAGCAGTGAGAACTGGTTTTCAGTTAATTTACCTGGTAAAATAAAATGGGGCATACAATTTATAATAGGTCACCGTTCACGGTTTGACTTCTGATATTCAGACCGAGTTCTAGGTCAAACTTGCTCGACTTTCGAGAAATTCGAGTTCTAGTGAGTTCGAGAACCGAGGTACAACTGTACTTTTCAAAGTTTTACAGTGTATGTGATGGACCAAGTTATAAGCTTAGGGGGAAGTAATATACCATCATATAATGTACAATCACGATTAATAAAATAAGATTGCTTGTTTTACACCAGTCTCGAGAAAGTATTGATAATTTTCATTGTAAAGAAGACTCTTTAACTTACTAGTTCTCAGCCCTTTAATTTAGTTTCCCTTCATTAATGTGTTTGCATGTAGTTTTTGTTTATGCCAACAGGTGGCTACCAGAGTGTAATAGTGCATGTTCAAAAATCTTTTGAATCATCGTTTTACCTGCTTTTATCACTGTATCACTGAAACCTATAATAATGAAATCTGCTCAAGAATGTCTTTTATTCATTTATTCAACTACCTATTTATTTATAGGTAATTTCACTTGGGTAGCATTATACAGCGATGTCCAATGGACTACAGATGTCATAGCAGGCAGCCCGGATAAAGAGCATTAATATTACCAACATTAAATACTGTAGGCCTACAGTAATAATTAAAATACACCGTATATTATTGTACAACGCTGTACTTCCACGAATAAATGAGATTTTGACGTCAAGTCTCAAGAGATGATGGAGCAATAAATAAAATATCACGTATTTCAGGATAACGGGACCATAACTTAAAAAGTAGGTAAATGCTGTGTTTTCTGGTTTTGTTGAGCCAAAAGGGGAAGGAAACGGAAGAGGACCAGAAGCGCACGTTTACGTGACCCTGCGTCATGGTTTCAGCATAGAGGAGTGCTTGCCCAAATCGACTTCGAGTTGCCAGCCAGAGGGAAGTCGCCAGACTTAGAGCTGCCAGACAGCAAAACCAACCTAAATGGCAGCAAGTCCCATCAGCCATGTTCCCGCATCTAATGGAGAGCCTCACCCAATGAGTACTGACTGTCATAGCAGCAATGGGCAGACCGCCTTCTTATTAATGTCCTTGGGTTTTCAGTTAGATCTTGCACGAGCAGGGTTGGGGTTCTTTTAAAGGTTAGGGTCTCTCAGGGTTAACTCAAACCCTAATATTAACCGTAAATCTTGTAAATCTTATCCTAGCTGTAACCCAAAACCCTAAAATCAAACACTACCATAGCTAATGCAAGCTTTATTCATGGCATAAAGGTTAAAATGCACGGTAAATTCCCGTCACAACAGCACAAATGCACGTAAAATAAGTACACGATTACACTAGTATGACGAGAAATTTCCATCACGCTCTCAGCTAGACGAATGATGTCCCTCTCTGATTCTGCGCACATCTGTACATTGCCGTGATACCCTTGAGAAAAGTACTAAATAGCTTTAGTAAAGACTCACAATAATTATGCGCAAATCAAATTTGACAATATAGTTGCAGACAGAAGGTTTCCCTAGATACATATGAGATAAGCAAGAAGCATGTGAAATACAGTTGTTTCAGTGTCCATTTTTATCAATTATACTCCAATGCAGACATGTCTGTCATAAAATCTAAATGAGATAATTGTCTTAATTTGATTGTGAAAGCACAAACATCTCTTGCTGCCTTTTTAATTAGCCAACATACCATCTAGGAAATGTTTCAATACAATTATCCTGCATGACTGCCAAATCACCACTAGGTGACACTAAAGACTGCTGGCTAATCTCCGCTTCCATTCATATTGTGGGCTTACTGTACTATACTCAAGTATGCTATGGTGTCGTACATTTACATGGAAAATGATATTTAAAATACCAAAATCAGAATGTATGTGTGTGTGGAAGCGCTTGTTCTCTTTGTGATGTATGGCTTGTCTCTAGGCACGCGTAGTTTCTTCTGCAATCCGGAGGCGAACTGGTGTCTCTAATTTGCCCATAGTATGCATGCGGGTGCCCTGCCATGCCTGGTACAGATGCGCTGGGAGGGAGCAAAAATGTGGACTGTCAGGGGTTCCCCAAGGAGCGGGTTCAGAAACACTGCCCACTGCTGCCTGGAATAGTGAGAGTGCCCTTCAAGGTCTTAACTAGCATTAGCAACTGGAAGGCTTTTGTAACAAATGGAATATTATGTGTTATGCAATATACACAGTTTTAAAAATGTTTATGCTTTAAAAAATCGATCCATCAACCCATCTTCCAAGTACTTATCCAGTGCAGGACTGCAAAGGGGGGAGGGGGGGGGGCTGGAACCCATTCTAAATAGAGAAAAGTACAAGGCAGGGGTACTCCCCAGGTGGGATGTTGGTACTGACATAATAAATGAAAAAACAGGCTCATGCTCTTTGTCACCATTAAGAATGCATTACCGGCAGTGAAAAGCCATTCTGCTTTTAGGGAAACAGTTGTTTTCCTTGTTCTTCCTGGGCAGAATATTACATTAAATGTTTCATTACAGTCTATCGCCGACCAGGATAAGCGCTTGAGGATTCACTCGAGTTAGTTAGAGCTTTTCACTTTCAGCCCAGATTAGCTTTGTCATGCCACTCATTGGCCGGCTTGACCCTCTGGCTGCATCCTGACCCCTCCCTTCCCATAATGCCATGCCAGGTGTGGCGGGGAGCCAGCGGTTCCTGTAGCTGCCCCTCGTCGGGCAACTTAACAGGTTAGGTTTAGTAAAAAGTGAATCACCGCTTTGTGACAATATGCGTAGCTATTACGGAAAGGCACTGGTTACCCTCTGACGCACATCGCCGACAGCAGGCAGGATAGAATCTTCCAGAAAGAGATGCACTGCAAAGGTAGTTTCCCCCCAAGAATACCTACTACAACTTAAAAAAAAAATCACTGCAGCTATTTAATGGTTGGGATTCTGAGATCAGGAAAATAGTGTATTTTATATTATTGTTAATTTGTGATCATGCATGTGAAAGTGAAGTATTAAGGTATTATTGTGATAATTTCAGAATAAATAAGGAGATGCCAGTGACTGCAGTGGGAACTTTAAAATTAGACAAATAATTCATTCACATTTCAAAAAATAGCTTTGCGTTGCATATCGCTTTCTGTAGCATGTCTGATGACATCAGTTTACAGACTTTAACATACTAACAGTATGTTCATACTAACAGTAAATATAAAGACAATTATTGGACAGATTGGAAGAGATTACTACAGCTCTTCCATTTTTGAAGGTGAGCAGTGATGTTTAATTTGTTTCCCCCGAAGCTCTACTAAATTGCTAAAAAAACAAGCATACTACTATCATAAATATGAACAAGAAAAACATGCAGTTTCTTTTTTCAGCTTATTTTTATTGTATACCCAAAAAACATATTTGGAAAACATATCTGTAACAGAGGTAACCATAGCATTTAAACATTATTCTGAATAAAAAAGGGAGGGACGGACAAAGAAGTCATCAAAAAAGTCTAGGCGTGACTGCAGCTCTGAATAGAAGAGCTATTTTTGGGTGGTTTGAAAGACCAGGACGAGGCCTGCCTTCACTGTCCTCACTCAGCACCACTAGCGGTGGTGGAAAATCTGGGGAGGTCCTGGCAGGTGGCAAAGAGGAGCCCGGCGTGTGCCGACAGCAGCCGAACACCCCCCCTCGTGCTTCCCTCTGACCAGTGGTGGTCAAATCCTTAGCAAAATCATTCCAGAATAGCAGAAGGCTCAAGTAAAATTAGGCGCATTAGGACATGATAAGTTAAGTAGGTTAACAAACAATAATGGGGAAAAAAAAACTAAAAATCTAAGCACCTGCCGATTTAGCTGAGAGTCAAACAGGAGTTACTGCTTTGGAAGGGAAATCGCTGCATGACATAACGACAAGCAAGCGAAGTATGAAAGTTGCTATTTATGTTTTGTAAAGCTCATTATGTATGCATGTGGAGGAGTAGTTTTCACAAATTTTTGAATGGTTGTTTGTCATGTTGATGGAATGGAAAATAGACTGATGCAATGTGAATAATTTAAACACTTTAAATAAATGAAATGTCTTCGTTTAATTCTTTAAACTGTATATTTTATTTATTACATTATCCAGGACATAACTGGGAGGACATTAGATCAGTAAAACATTTTTTGTCAATCATTTGCACCAAAACCACAGAGATGCTGAGTTTGTTTGTTTTTTTTTTGATGTCGTGTACCAGTTATAACAGCAACAACAATGTATCAGATTGTCTTGTTAAATCTTAACTCGCGTTTTGGTTATGATTTCACAGTAAATTAGCAAATATTGACAATATGGCTTATGTGACGTATATGTTAATGTTATGGAACATAAGACCTGTAGAATACCTCCTTGAATTCCCATAAATATTTCATATTTAAGGAGGCTTAATTCCACTGTATGCCTGAGCAAGCAAAGCAAGTAACAATCCTGACATACTGAGACAATGAAGGATAAGGCACAATATATGATTATCAGGCATCTATTCAGCCTGGATACACTGTATATAATCAGCCATTATAGGAAGCTAATAATAGAAAAGGCTTGGATTCTATATGCTGTAAGGAGATACACACAATTAACTTTAGAATATGCTGAAGATCATGGATCTTCTACAAGAAGAAAATTTGTGGTTAACTTTTGTCAAATGTTCTGTGTTTTTTTTTTTGACAAAATTCATTTGATCGGATGCAGGAACAACAGCTTACTATCAATATTTAAAGTGCTTACATAGTTTAAAAGGCATATAGCTAATGCTAATGGTTAGAACAACTAGAAATTAAAGCTTGAACAATTATTTCCTTCCCAAAGGAAGAACCTTTGGTTCCAAGCAAATTATTATTGATATCTTGTTGCAACCCCCCCTCCCCCCAAGAAAAAGAAACAGAAACAGAAACAAAACAAAACAAACAAAAAACATGAAAATGCACATAATTTGTTTAAGAAAGCAATGAGTTTTAAAGAAAAACACAATCATTTTAGGAGAGAAAAAAATATGATTTGAGTAACTCATTTTGCTCTGTGAAACACCAAATTACAAAGCATTAACCTCAAAATAAAGCCATTTGTTGGAAGTTTTGGAAGTATTTCTGCTTGATGTAATGATTGCTGATTACTCTTCAAACAACATTAGTCAGTTTGCAGCATTAATCAGATCTGGATATTTGATTCCGTTACAGTGCAGAGTTCTGCCGAGACAGAGAAATTCCTGATCACTACCTGTCTTTCCCAGACTTCAGAGTTGTGAAGATGGATACCTGAATTCCTTTTTTGCTGCAACTCAGTACTGACTGACTTCATTAGATTTAGCTCCTCAAGAATTACAACAACAAAAGTCAGCTTCACAATGCTACATTCTGTGACTTCAGATCTACTTTGGGAACGAATCTTTCACAAACAGCGCATGCACCCCTTGTGCAAGCAGGAATAATTTATGAGTATGTGAAGAGCAGATCAAAAATAACTATAGGTGTGTATGCATCATGTAAATGGTAAGAATGACTGTAAATATTTACAAATGAACTGCTAGATAGAAAGATTAAAGCAAAGAAAGTAAAAACCTTAAGGTAGTAGTAGATCATCGAAAATCCAACATTCCTTTACATTAATTCCTTGGCTAATCTGCTGAATTTCAGCAGTTCTGTTGGATTAGACATGACTGTATTTATTATCTTAAATGAAGACAGTTTATTGTTTTTCTAAAATGTGCACTTCTCCAGTTAAAACTCTCTAAATATCTCTAAAGGCGGGATAAATTTGGGGCTGATTATTCTTTGGATAAACCATACTTTAGCCTGAATATAAAAAAAATTAAACATTAATGTAAATCTGAAATATATGCAGTTGTAAAGTTATAAAAAAATCTTTCATTCTGCATCCTGTGAAATAAAATGTCGAATTACTGGTTACTGGTTGTAATTTTTCACAGAATGTCTGTTACTTTTCTGTATACATTACAGTACTTCTACAACACTGTTAGGTACTGTACTTAAACAGGTGAATCGTGTGCTGTCTAATGTTTAAATATCCCATTTTATATAGCAAGCAAGCTGAAAACAGCACAGCCAAGCCTTATACATCACAGTGTTACAAAAGAGTGTCCAAGAATAAGGCACTAAAAAAATTCTTCCAGTTTTTCTGTGAATCTGTAGCTTCTTTTGCCACAGAGGTCTTGGATTATCGATGATCTACCCTTTTTATGATACTTTTTTGTTGTTTGTATGTAAACACCCAATAATCTGAATGGCAATAAAAAAGAAAACATTGTAATTTAATGCAAATGAAAAGGTTCAGCATCCTGGGTTTGCTGGTAGACTAAGGCACGCATCACTTGGACACCCTCTCTGTAAGTTCACCCAGAATCCTGCTGCTCTCTCTCACACAATGATTGACTTTGCAAAAATAATAATAAAAAAAAAAACAAGGTTCTTGGTCCGCAGACTGCACTGCTCTTTGCCCGGAGATTCAGTCGCTATTTACTGTGGAACGTAACAGTCTCTTTGCACGAAGTCCTCCATTGTCTTGGGGTCAACAAAAACACACCTTTTCACTCTTCCAGATCACATCTTTTTTCCTTCCTTGGTCTGCGTCTGCTCTGGTGACTCCTCAGTGGTTACGCGTGCCCGTGTACTGATATGCTGGAGAGATCGTTTCTTATGATTTCATTGACTGTGGAGGAAAGGCAGAGGCAGAGACAGATGTGTTAATGGTGGCCAGCGCAGAGAGGGTAATGAGCCTTCGAGGATGAAATACATGCTGAGTAAGTTTGACACAAATAAGTCATCAGAATTATGAATGTGCAAGAATACCATACATACTGAAGCCTGAATTTAAAATATAATCATACATGCACTACAGTTAAAAAGAAAGAAAACAACTGTCACCTAAACGTTTGGAGCAGTTATTCTAGTAAGCTACTCTGCTTTGTGAAGGAAAAATATACAGCTGTTTTTTTTTTTTTTTTAACCAAAATCTCAGAACAAATTATTTTAGGTCAATTATATTTGGTTTTTAAGAAAATGGAGTGTGAAAAATACAGTAATTACAAAATCATACATTAGAATCGAGGCAAAACACCCATTTCCTCGGTTTCTGTGTCAGCATAGTGATGGTGTTTTGCTTTTGCAGTGCAGTAGTGTTTATAACTGCTGATCAATGAGATTTGAAGCACATTTCTGTGTTTATATAAATTAGAAACACATTGAATGAGATTAGAAACCAATTGGCATGAGACTCATCGTACTTTCAGATGCCAAAATTTGCAGACAGTAGATATGGTGCCTGAAAATGTCCGGAGTTTGTATCTGATAGAAAGCAGAGTGAGAAAGGTCACTTTAGCCAGCCTAAGGCTCCTGTCTTTCCTGTTTTCCTGCCCACACCGTTCCCACACTCGAGAAACCCAATCTCCGCTTTATCGCCTGTGTTCTTTGGCAGATGAGATGGAAATGACGAGCCAGTGGAGGCCGAGCGGCTCAAAGGGATCCCGGTTGCACCTCTCAGCCTGGTGATAAGGGACAGATAGGGTGTGGCTGTCCAGCTGGCTGCTCCTAAGAATCCCTCAGTAGCCCATAGCCATGTCAGGAAAGGAAGTCCCCTGTTCTCCACACAAAGCACATTCAATCTCTTTATCAGCTACTGGACATCCAAGCAAACAACCCAGGCTACTGGCTCTGATATCTCCTAGCTGCAAGAAGATCAGCTTCTTGTCTGAAGACCTACAAGGGCAGGACAAGTGATGCCAGACAGTGTCGTAGGCTAACCTACCCAGGATCTGTGAATGAAATGCCTGAAGTTTTCAGAAGTCACCATTATAATTTAAAATCCATCCTGTTCAGACATACTATGCAGAGTCACTTTCAGATGCAGCCTATAAAAAACCCTCAACCTTCTACCAGGATACACCTAAGTATGTGTGACATCAGTAATGCTTCTATCAATGAACACACAGAATCAATGTTTGTCTCAGTGTTTCAGACCATCACTGATTTTATCACAGGCTGTGGTTATTTACTTCTAACTTATAGTATTATATATATGGATGTTAAGGTTAGGGATTAGGGACTGACACATGTCCCAGCGATCTGGGAGGCACATGATTCGCTCTTCTGGGACTTTTACACCGTACAGTGTCATCAAGCATTAATCCTTTAAAGAGTCAAACATCAAGCAATAACAAGCAGACAGACCATGTTGTCTTATCAGCTTAAATATCTACGAGAACAGCGAGACACTTCCTGGGTCAGACAGCTTCTTGTTTCCTCGAACTTCAACCCTTCGAGACGCTAAGTTTTGGCATAGGTGGTTCATGAGCGGTCTGTGGCCACCAACACGGTTCTGTGGCAGGCCTCATCTGCAGTGTGAGCGCAGATTAGGCCTGCCACACTAGGCAGTAAAATAAAGCCTTGCTTTACAGGCGGATTGTTAGGTGAGACGAACCTAGGGGTCTAGATAGTGGCTTGGATCCTCAGTGAATTTGAGTACCGGCACTTACAGTACGTTGGTGGAACTATAGCATCTTTAGATTAAACATGAACATTAAAGTATGAGTTCATCATTACTGTACCGTGACCATTAGACTCTTCTGAAAACAGCCACGGCGAAAACTCTGTAATATACTGCTGCCAGAAAGCTCCAGATGAACCGAGAGGCAGCTAAGCAAATGCTCTGCAGACACTATAAAATAGATGGAGGCAGAAGCGAGGAGCAGTCAATGTGACACCCGTGTGGAAGCCCTCATGCTCCGGCCTGTAGGAGAAGCAGGGGAACAAAGTGTGATTTGTTTGGAGTGTAGGGTTGAGAAAACGGTGCAGCTCCTGCTAGATTTACCGCCCTCCACCATCTGGACAGCTGCAGTCTATTCCTTTGGCCAGTCGCAGGCCAAGCTGACTCCCACTGCGCCAAGGAGTGAAACAATAGAGTGGAGGGGGAGGGTGAATTAGCACGGAGCCATGCTGGCAAGGGAAGGCCTTGGCTCTAATGGAGGAATTCCCCCTGACCCCGACTCCCACAGTCAGGGGCTGGTTCATCGCTCCGAAGCCTGGATTTCACCCTGAAGAAGAACAGAAGAAACCCGTCCTTTGTCTCGGTGATTCCAAGCACAGAGTCTCTCCCCGTTTCGGCCCAGTCCAGATACCTCTCTCCCCAGCTAGCTTGGCCTGGGGTGGGCCCGGTCGGCCGTTCTCTGGAGTAATACAGATCTCTGGGGTTTTAACCCTGAATTTTCGCTGCATTTTCCCGGCAGATCAAAACTAAGCCCCAGTGCTCTGACCGCATAACAATCAATCACCTAACATGCAAACACTTTAGAATTTTCTGCTGCAAGTTTAATAACTGCTCATGTAATTTCACAAATACCTTGTCGTGCCAAGGCAAAGAAAATGTGTGACATTAAACATATCTTACATCTAAGGAGCAACAAGAATGGACAACCTATTGATACTGCTTCAGGAAATTCTTAGGCCATACTGAATTTATCGGTCATCTGTTGCGAGGGAACATTTGTGTCATGAGAGAGGAAAAAGCCATAAAATTACGTTTTTTTGGATTGGTACATGGGCTTCAGCTTGACCCAGATAGACACTAATGGGTTTCCTTTAAATATTAATGTTTTATGAATCCTGGCAGTGGAATTTATGTGTCTTATTTGCTTATGCATCTGCAACACAAGCCACTGAGACGAATGCATGGGCCTCCGATTCCCTCATCGGTATCATCTTCATAGCTATTGGCTCAGTGTAGGGTCTGTGTTTCTTCCTCGTGTGTCGACCTACAATATATTTACACCAGAACCAAATCGGTCAGGCTTCATCTTTTATATCTACACAAAAAATTGCTAGTAATGCACCGATTGTGTCAGAAACCAAAGATGACTGTAATCTTACTGCTGCAGAACAGCGAGAAGGTCGATTTCGTTTCACATTTGGTTGTTGAACTTCGATATCAGGGTTCCCCAATTCCAGTCCTGGAGGGCCAGAATGCAACACAGTTTGCAGAGTTCCCTGCTCTAACACATTTTAATCAGCTAATTAGCAGGTTTAGTAGGTGTCCTTGAGCAGGGAAATCTGCAGACTGTGTTGGATTCTCGCTCTCCAGGGCCGGAAGTGGGGAACCCTGTTCTACATGTCGAGAATTTAAGTAGACAAGTGGCTGAATTTTTGTGATGTTTCATAATACTTGACTGTACTTCATATGTTAGACTGTATCAGATTATAACAAACCAAAGTGTTTTTGGAGCCCATCAGATTAAACATCAGGAATAATTACCCAATTCCGGAGCGACATATTGAGCAGAGATCTTACGTACACTGCGACTGCAGATGTTATATTCTCATGTTCACATTTATTCGAAATGTTTACTGGCAGCGTCATATAACAAAGCTTCCAGAAAACATTCTTCAGAAAAGAGGAGACGTTTGCTGTATCTCACAGCGACTGTTGGATGCGTCACTAAAATCTTGATAAGGGACTCTGAAAGCGAGCATTTTTGAGACGGCGAGATAGAATCAGACACTCATTGACTGTTTTCCCTCCAAAAACGGTCATAAAAGGACATAAAACCTTAGAGGCTGAAAATTGGACCTGCTGTCTTTAGTGTTTCCGCTATTATATCGAAAAGTGACCATGCAGAAGTCAGCTACTGCAAATATGCTCATTGAACGATTAGTCCCAGTTGTAATCAAACTGCTTTCGCAGGGTGGTCTTCAAACTGGTCCCAGCTGCTTTACGGCAACAGATTCAGCCCTTTTCCTACTGGCGGTCTAGTCTCACATCCCCTTCCTGGTGGCCGCCACACATCTCCGTCTGTGGCTCCACGAAAGCGAAGTGCACGTCTCTCCTTATCTAGCTCCCATCCTCTCATCCAGCACTTCTGAAACAGCCAATTGTTATCTTAATGCAGCAGCCCACAAAAAATGTGTTTCTTACCAAATTTTAGACACCCACACAGGCACACCATAATTTAATTGATCAGTCAGAACCACTAACTAAGCTACACAAACATCATTGTGTCACCTGCGTACATTATGGTATATCTGTCTCACAAATCTGAAAGGCTGCACATTTCCAAACTGACCCAGGGTTGGACTAAATCCAGAAAAGGGCTGAAAAGCATAATATTAATTTGCCAGAAAGGTATTTACACACATTTCTAATAAATCTTTCTTACAAATATATTCAGGATATATGTTACAAGGGCAGCTGAAAATGGTGACTTTTTAAGGGAAAAAAAGTGTTATTTATACAGGGGACTCACATCTATCTGAATTATTTCCAAAGAATCAACCCATTAGTCACTGAAATTACTTGGTCTGCCTGGAACACTTCATCTTCAGCGACAGACAATGGCATTTTCTGGCTCCACTGGACACTAGTGGCAACATAAGATGTACTGGAACTTCAGGCAAAATGACACTTTTATTAGACCTGGGACCCTTTTATTTACAGTTTACATGGCTTGGAATCACTGCTGGATAGTAAAACGGTGAAAGGTTATGAATCCTCATTAAATGTGAAGTCCTCAGGGCTCCATAATTACTTGCTCTTGATCATGAGGGTGTTTAATAAAAAGAAAACCTCTACTTCAAAAAGCATTTCCTGCTGTTCTTTTTATGGTACTGACTTCAGCAACACCAATGCATTGGTGTGTGTGTGTGTGTGGGGGGGGGGGCTATTCACTGAAGCTTCACCTTGCATTTTAGTGCTCCCACAATCGCCATGAAACTGTCTAGGCTCATAGGTGGACCAGAGATGTGCTGACGATTTGGCCCCAGACCCGGATCCCACACCCAAGCCGGGTAATTTACAGCATTGTCCCGACAGCCTACTTTGTTACGTAAAATACTGCATCTCGCCAATGTCAACAAAGAGGAAAGTGGGGGCCCTGGTAATAGGAGTGAGATGGAGATTAGAGAAAATAAAGATGACGGAGAGATTCAAAACGTTCACTGCCACCAAGAATTTGGTTTTAGTCTTGATGTGTGTGTGTGGGGGGGGTCGGCGATGGCTTTAGCAGGATCCTGCATTTATATGCGAATGCTAAGCATAGAGTACGAGCCAACAGCACAAGGTGAACTTATTTTTGTTGCAGTGACTTGTTCCGATTTGATCCCAGTAAGGGCAGGGTGACCAACTCACCAGACACAGAAAAAGACAGAACCTTTCCCAATCTGACCCACCAAATATTGTCCCTGGCGTCTGTCGCCAAGGGACACGTTTCATGGTGCTAACACATTTCATAAGGCAACTATAATTGAAAATACAACTGTTGATCTTCATGTTTATGGACCTCTCCTGATCTGCACCCTCAACAATGCACAGAAACAGACTTGTTGCATTTCGCACTGAACACATTACACAGACACTTAAGCACACTGGGTCTGGTGCCATTAAATCTCTCGCGATCCGATCTGCTAGGGAGGGTGCAAGTCCATAGAAAAATATTCGAGGTAAACACTTAGTAAAGAATGAAGAATTTCACAAACAAACAACGCTGTCCCACATCGAAACAACAGCATCATAACTGCCTGACAGCAAAGACAGTATTTAAAGCTTGTATTAGAAGTCATTCTATTATCCGCTTAAAACAGAAACTTGACAAAGTAGGAGGGAAATTAAGAAGCCAAAGGTGAGCCTGCTAACATTATAAACCCGGGGGTTATGTCAAGCCCGGCCAGGAAGATCAGCGGCTGCACTAGGCTGATATCGCTGAAGGAGATGTTTGATTTCAGGCTTCCTAGAACCAGGACAAAGGGCAGGGTAAAAAAAAAAACTATCAACGAATGACATAGACACATGGTTATGTACAGTTTTATCTGTGACTAACTTCTTGAAAAGCCAAGTGAAAGGGCACGAAGCTGCAATTTTTGGGAGAAAAGTCTCACATTATTTTTTAAGTAACCACACGGCGTTGACAGAATTGCTTGTTGGAGGCCGAAGGGCACATGAAACAGACATTTCTCTCATCATCATGACAAACATTGAGTTCCAGATGACTGTATCAAACACTCAAGGCCTAGGGGTCCTTGAAAGCCTGACCCTAATCCAGCCTGAAGTGGAACCACCTTCAGGCAGAAACTGGAGATCTGTAACCTCACAGGACAGACGGAATTGCAGGAAGTTTGCTGGTGAGACTGGGCACAAATTCAACGGCTTTACTGATATCCTGAATGGATCATGTTATATTAAGTCTGTTTAGACGGGATGGTATTCTTGTCACTGACTTTGATTGAAGTCAAATTGTCCATCTGACTTCATGAGCAAAACTAACTGCCCCCACTGATATACACAGTGCTCAGCTGGCCAAGCGTCTAATTCAATAAACTCTTATCGCAATAAGATGCACCAACAGCATCGATTACAGTCTTGTTTCACCTGGCAACTGTCCATTTTTCTGTCTGAAAAATTATTTTGTTGGATGCCTTATTTGTTACGGCGTTCCATTTTGTGAAAGTACAAAATGATGCACACACTATCACGATTTTTTCTTTCCCCCAATGATTCTGGCTGGAATTACATGTAATTTAAGAGGGGAAGTGAAATATGTTGATTGCATAAATATTCAAAAACTCTAAGCTCAATATTTGGTGAAACCACTTTTGGCAGCAACTAAGGCTCCCCCCCGCCGTTCTCTTTGGCACATGTGCGTAAGGAGAGATCTTCCCGCAGGTTCTCGCTAGGATTTGTGACAGCATTTCAATGGACCACTCAAGGACGTCCCAACCCCAGTGAAGCTCGGGCCTTTTGCTTTGGACCTCAGCCTTTCTTTGTGCACCACTACAGGAACCAGAAACCACCCCGAACACGTCATCCCCACAAACTGGCCGGGCAAATAAGTACATAGGGACCTTAGGAGAAAATCCCACCTCTCACCATGTATGATAAAATGTGGATTAGGTGGCAAGACGAAAATAAGCCACCTGGAACAGTGGACCTGCAGAGACAGTAATAGGCTCGGAGAGGCTAAACAACGCAGTTCATACAGACTCAGCACCTATCAACAGCATCCCTGCTGTCTAAGGTGCTCTCACGGAATACTGAACGGCGGGATTTCAGACCAGAAAAAAACCCGACATTTTTAACTGCAGTTTGATAAAATGGAGCATCACAGGAAACGGGAAATTCATTTGAGAGCCACTGAATGCTATCATATTTTCCGACCATTATCCATAAATCGCTTATCCAGCATAGGATCATCATGAGGCTGGGGCTCGTCCCAGGGAACACAGGGCTCACCCTCGTAAGCGATATCAGCGTTCTGGAGACGGCACTCAAACTAGACTGCATGTGGGAGAGTTAAGCAGGGGAAATCGGGACAGACACAGGGAGAACACGTACGCACACAGCTTTATAATTATATCTTTGTGGGGACTCTCCATTCATTTCTTCAGGAAAAACCCTAATCCCTAATCTGCGCAAAGACAACCTTAACCCCTACCCATCCTTGACCTTAACCATAAGTAACAAAAAAAAAAAAATACAAGACTTTTGGCATTTTGGTTTTTTGATTGCACTCACAGATTTTTATAAACTTGAGTTCCCCCTTCTGGGGACCAATGTCAAAGTAACAGGTTTTCATCATACCTACAGCTACTCACTGTGCCACCCAATTCTTCCATTTTTTATCCATCTGAATATGATCAATTTAATAACGTTGTATCTGGAGTGACACTCAGCAGGTGGTAATAATACACTATTGTGACATAGTAAAATGTATGTTTACAAAGAAGAGAGAAAATATGTTTTTAAACAACAATAAAAGCATAGTAACACCTGTATATTATTTCAATTTTTTTTATAATTTAACCTCAAAAGCAGTGCAGGTGCCATCACACCTACCTCTATCACACCTACCTCATGCTATCACATCTACCTCTATCACGACTGCCTGTATCATATCTGCCTCTATCACACCTACCTCTATCACGCCTGCCTCTATCACACCTACCTCATGCTATCACATCTACCTCTATCACGACTGCCTGTATCATATCTGCCTCTATCACACC
>JABFEA020000050.1:6891903-6906051 GCA_019775915.2 Cyphomyrus plagiostoma | reverse complement strand
TACCTCTATCACGCCTGTCTCTTTCGACCAGCCACCTCTAGTGTACCAGTGACCATGGACTGGATTAGCAGTTATGGAATATGGATGGATTTCAGAGGGATGAAATCTAGAAGTTACCAACATCTCCATACAGCATTCCAGAAAACACTGGAATGTGTGCCCCCCCCCCGTAATGGACAAGCATCCCATCCAGGATGTCCGAACCTTCTGCCTTTCTGTGTCCCACCCATCTAAGATTCTGAGAAGATGGAAGGATCAATGGATGAAAGGAACTTACTGAATATCCCAAGCACGCTTAGATGTCTTTATTTCGTTTGCGTCTTTCAGCTCTTTTAAACTGTGAAAATGTGTCACGTTCATGGACTTTTGTTGTAATCTCATGAGACACAGATATCTATCTATAAAACTAGCCCACCAAACCATGTTAGATGCAGTTACAGGCACGCATCTCACCAGAAAAAGGTTCCGTGCACCAGAAGATGAAGTGGAACAATGCACAGGTGACAGGTGTTCCAGCATCCACTGGTACTCTCCATGTCCCCGCGTGACACACGCCCTACTGTAGTCTTGTGACTTTTACGCAATCTGCCCACGGTTTAAATTTAGTTCAACAATCACATGCGAGAAACACAGATTTATCATTTACTTCTATTAATAACTGAAAGCCCCATCGAAATTTCACTTCCTTCGTGCCATTTTTGTGCTTTGAATGAAGTTTCACAAGTATTGCTTAACCCAGAAAAGAATGACGTAACAAAAGCACCAACAAAAGAAAAAAGAAATACTAGACGCACAATTTATGGGCAAGTGACTGGAAATTTTGTACCTTCAGAATTATGAAAATCTGCTAACTCTAGCAATGAGGTAAACAGCATAACCTTTGAAAGGATTTCACATAGTCCGCATTACACCAGGTTCATAACAAATGAAACACAGGAAGCACAAAATATAAGGAGATGGAGTGAAAACTGGAGTGAAAAGCCATTTTTATCAATGAGTTACTTTTCTGTTTTTTCCAAAGCACCGATCTGACTGTGAAATTTTGAGCTCTGCAAATGCAACTTAATGTCAGAAACAAAAATAGTTCAAATAAGAAGGAGCCAAGGGGGAACAGAGGCAGAGCGCTTGGGAGGCCGCTGTCAGCGACTCGACCGCCGCAATAAGCCGGTAAAGCGAGCCCGTCCCCCCCAATGCGAAGAGCCCCCACTCCCGGCCAAAGACTCATCACATCATCACTGGGCTTCTCAGGCCCATTCGGCACAAGGCCAGTATTCGTCAAACTTTCCATGACTTTCACTTCTGCCAAAGGGCTGCAGGAGACATTTCAGAAGCCTGAATTAGAAGAACCAGGGTCCTTGACCAGGATAAGTGGTTAGGAGATGGATGGATGGACGGATGGATGGATGTGGGGTTTGACGAGAGAGTTGGCACTTTTTAAAACATGTCTAGACTAATGTCTTCCAATCTGGTCCTTGGGGTCCCACAGCATTTTTGCTCCGGGAGCTGGGAGGGAGCAAAAACATGGACCGGCTGTGGCTCCCCATGGACTGGATTGGGAAACAATGGTCTAGACGGCTTAAAGTGACCATAAGCTCCCCCAAATCGCCCAACTGCTTCACTTGAACTCAATTCACATTTATGTATGAACAGTAACAAGTAAGTTCTCAGCATAGGTCAATGTAACGTAGAAGACTAATTTTAAACAAATGTGTATAAAGGACATAAGGAACACATATGAAATAATACCCGTATAAACATAGTGAGTAGCAAGCAGAGGAGCCATTACAAATGGATTTGCAGCAAGTGAACACGTCAAACAATGTGGTAAGCATTATCGTGTGTTAAAAGACACAGTCTTCGTAAAGAAATACTACTGACAATCTAGAGAAAATGCAGTTCAGTTGGTCATTGCTTTTGTTACACGTTGGGAGCTAATTATGGTGATTCCTGATTTCTCATGATAGGAACACAACAGTTTATTCAAACATCTATTCATCTGAGCACTGCTTGATGAATCAGAAAAACAAGGAAAATACATTCACAGGCGATACCAGAAGGGCTTTGGGGGTTCTGTATTTTAGTTTAGTATTTTGTTTTATCAGCAGTCCATTCAGATATATAAGTTTGTGAGTGTGCAGGATAAAACTGTCTAAGAATATATGTCTGGATTTAAAAAAACAGAAAGCCTTTCATTTAAGCCCCTGGTCCTCAGTGTCAAAGCAGATCCATTAAGCACACGGCAGAAATTCCAAAACGGGGCACTGAAGTGCCTGAACGGCCGCAGCTCTTGACATAATATAACTGCCTCTATATTGGGCGAGAAACACGCATCAGAAGGAATATAAATCTGCTCGTCGACATCCCCCCAAAGACATTTTAAAAACAGTAAGGCGTCACTGGCCGACCCAGTGTCAGCGGGGCCCGAGGTAAGAGCAGGAAGGGCGAAGGAACTTGGAGGAGCTCCGAAGCCATGGAGCACATCTCTGCGGAGGCTTAAAAAAACACTCCTGCTTCAGCAGCCCAGGAAGGTAGACGGTGCTGCTCACGCATGCGGCCCTTTTAAAGCTGTTTCCTTCTGGTGAAATACGGAGCCAATTGCTACCGTCTTGCTCGGGGAGGCTCGTGTGTCCTGCTCGCTGCGGCGGCCTGTGCGCGGCCGGCCGGGACTCTTAGTGGTGAGCGTTAAATCACAGAGCAGTGAGCTCATATAATTGCATTTCCGAAGATCCCTTCATTCAGTGTAGGGACCTGGAACCACAAGGAAGGCTGCTCATGCTGGAACACACACACACACGCACACATACACACGCACGCTCACACACACGCACACACACACACACATACACACGCACACATGAACACATGCGATGCACATTCAAAGTCCACATATACATATCTTTATAGAAACTCTCCATGCATTGATTTAGGAAAAACACTATTCCCCAACAATGGCAACCTTAACCCCTAACTTTATCCATAAGTAACCAAGCAAAATATAAGACTTTTGGCATTTTTAGTTTTTTGATTGCATTCACAGATCTTTATAAATTTTTTATTAAAAAATGTCCCACCAAGGTAAAAAGTTACAGGTTTTTATCACATTTTGGGGAAATCCTGTCCCCAAAATGTAATAATTACAAAATTGCATGCATGTGCACACACAGAGAGGCATGCACACAAATACAGTGCACACATCCACATGCATGCACACAAATGTGCAGACACTCATGTGCACACACATACGCACACAAATGTACACATATGCATACTTGCATAAACACACATATATGCATACACACACAAACACACTTGCACTGAAACCCGCACACGTATGAACATACGCACGCACGCACACGCACGCACGTGCACACTGCCCCCCATTATCCTCAGAAGTGAGCCCCCCCCCTCACTTCTCAGCATAACCACAGAGCTGTGTATTCACTTGCTGTCCCCTGCTTGCATTCCAGACAGTTCTTCATGCATCCATTATTTGTACAATGAATACAACTGTCTAGTGGATCAAAGATGTCTGCTCTGTTTAAACATCTGTTAGGTGAGATGATTGTATTATACATTAATATATAACACTGTCTTTCTTTCAGGCTGGGGAACACCCTGGATGGAACGCCAGTCCAATGCAGGACTATAGTCTGGCTGCGTGTCTTTGGACTGTAGGAGGAAAACCAAGTGACCGGGGCAGAGCATACAATTCCCACATGCGCGCAGAGCAGTGGTGGAATTTTGACCCACAGCCTTGAACATATGAGGCAACAGTGTTATATATGAATGACACACATTTAATATATGTACATACAAATTATAGGTGTCTTATGTAAGCATATAAACGTTTCTGATTTCCTGGAATGAGGGCTGGCATACGCTAAGGCCGGGAGAAACCCACCCTGCAATCTGTCTGGCTCAAACCCAGTGCCACCTTTGACCTGGAAATCTGATTTTCAGCTCCACAACAAGCTGAAAAATTCAGAACGGCCCGTCACTCGAACGCTGTCGGTTAGTCTCCCATCTTGGGACGCAAAAGGCAGCAGGAGCCTAGAAGCCTATTAGCCAAACTGTTCCCTCATCAGTTTCGTGTGAGTGGATCGCACTTCCTGTGCACCACTGGGTTTCATGCCCTTCACAGAGCCTATGATAGCCAGCAGTATCTTAGAGAGGGATTGGGACACTGAGATCTAGCTTGTTATTTCTGGTGTATGATCAAGCAGTTTGGATTTGTGATTTAAAGATAGATGGAAGGCAGAAAGCAGATCATAATTAATACGTATTTTAAAGAGTGCATGCTTAACCGTCTTAGAATAATGTCACTTTCTGTATTCAGTGGCACCAAATTAGGTGAGAATAAGGAGTGGGACACTTGGCTGGCAGGTGTTTCATATGAGCAGGCATCGGTCGTGCACTTAAAGAAGCCGCACGGGTTTAACCTTGGCTCTCGACTTTCGAGTCAGACATAAACCAGCAGCAGGGCCAGAAATATGGCTGTGAAAGGAAAGCAGGCAATTTGGACCCTGAGAGAAAAGAGGAATTCAGTCAGAACCTTTGCACAGAAAGTGTGCAGAGTCACATCAGCAGCTTGGAACCCCGTGGAAAAGAGGGAAAGCGGCCGAGTGTGTGTGCAATCAGTAACAGCCAGGTCTGCCAGGAAAAACAACGGCAGCTGATGCCAGAAAAAAAAAGATGAAGAAAAACAGTATAACATGTGCCACTGCAATCAGGCCGGAGAGTGCTAGGGGGTGTTAGGGCATCGCCACCTACTGTTTGACAGGGGAATTAAAAGCGCTGTGCCACACACTGCAAACTGTGGATAGGCAGTAAAGAGGGGAGAGGGATGATGAAATGGTGTTACCCTGAAACAAACCAGAGCAGACGCTTCACTGGCTGAACGGGGCCTGAAGTCTGAAATCATTCAGTACTAATGACAACGGAAAAATAACCTGGGAACACATCGCAACGCAAGACAGCAGAGGCGGGCGATTTCAGTGGGTGCAGCTCTTACGAGCAAGAGGCATCTGAAAAATATCATACTGCTTTACTTTATTTGGTCTTAATACCTTATTCTACATAGTAATATGCCCAGAAATGAAGAGTAACCATCTGCACGTCAAATTAATCTTTTCACTGAAAATTCATCCCGACTTCCAATCCTACACTGCTGGACTGTGGTCATCAGTTACCTACCTGCTACGCATATGGATGGACAATGAAAAAACCCGGAATCCCTTTTTCTCAGTATCAGTGCAGTTACCCCCTTCTCCCTTTGCAGAGCAAAGACCAAGCATGCTTATGAAGACCATAATCGTTTCTTTTTTCAAGAAACAAATTCCATTTCCGCGTCAAAAGCCTAAAGCCTATATCTTTACCATGTTTTGACTTCTGTTTGCACTGATCTGGACGGAGAAACATCCATGTATGACTCTTTAAGTATAAAGTTACTAGGTTAGGCTTAGGGTTTGGGACGCTCCCCAGAGCGATTAGCCAGCGGCGCAAAGTATCTATGTTTGGAAACGCGAGTGGCTTCGGACGGCGGATGTTCTCTGTCACTCACCGTCATCTAAGTACATCTGGTCGAGTTCTTGGGGCTCCTGCTTGACGCTGACGGGCAGGGCGGGGGGGCGATCGCCCCCCTGCATCAGGGCAGAGGAGCCGTTCCCGGCTGGGGGGGTGACAGGGTTGTGGGTGCTAGGTGGCCGGGGCGGGCTGTAGGCCACACCGAACGGAACCTCCGGCGCCGTGCTAGGAGTAGACGGGGGAGAGGAGGCGGGGCTGCTGTCTGGGTAACCAGCGGAGCACCGATAATTGTGAGGGTGGCCGCCTGCGGCCCCAGAGAGCTGGGAAGTTGCCTGGGGCTGCAGCATGACTAGGGGGCAAAGGGAGCCTGGGGTGGCGCCTGGGGACACACCTGGGAGAGAAGGCTGGAGCCCTGGGGGTTGGGGCGGCCCGGCGGAGAGGCATTTGGGGTAGGTGGCTGCGGACAGGTCGTGCAGCCTGGGGCTGGAGCTGGGGGACGAGGGCACGGTCACGTGGCGCTGGGCGCAGGGCATGTACCCGGCCAGGCCGGGCTGGGGCTCTCCGGCTACCGCCGTGGGGACCACGGGGGGGCTGTAGAAGGCCTTAGAAGTCACCGGAAGTCTGAGCTCCCCCTGGCTGCACAGTGTGGGCTCATAGTCATCATTCGGCTCCGTTTTTATTATTGGTACTAAAAAAAAGAAGAAGAAGAAGAAGAAGAAGGAGAAAAAAAAAGTGAACAAACACACGTCCTGATTTCATGTGACTGACTAAGTGGGTGTGTGGCTAGGATACCCTCAGCCAAATAAACAGCCTCTGAATGAGTCTCTGTGTCAGAGGCTGGGCTCACCCACCCTGCGGAAAACGCCAGAAAAAAAGAAAAACGGATGAGTCATCAGCGCAAGAGGATCACAGCTGCTTCTAATACTGAAAAAGCATATTATCCTTGGATTATTCCCCAGCTCTAATATTCTATTAAAGAGAAATATAAAATATTCTTATGCAGGAGATCTTGACCTAAGGGTTCCACTTTTTTTTAAAGCAAATTACAGCTGGCTAGGATAATATGTTGCTTGTTGGCTATCAGTGAGTGAAAGTGGTAGTGGCTCATGGTGGGGGGGGGAGGGGGTCGTCAGACAGGATTGATGTCCCACAAATTTTATTCCCAACTAAAATGCAAGCAAGTTGGGAGAACTGTTCAGGAAAAGGCACTTTATAAAACTGAATCAGGGCTGAATCTAACTGAAGAAATTTGTATAGCCAGCCAAGGCAGCCATACAGTAACCCAGTGCAGCTAAGTGACAGAATTAGGGTATAAGTGATATCAGTTTACTTAAAGTATAACCACTGCAGTGCAGAAATAAATATAAGAATTTGGTGCCTTTCCTTGGTCAATGTCTTAACTAAAAAGTTTAATGATAAAATAAACAACTGTATGCATTTCAGTCCGTAGTGTACGAAAGATACATCTCTTTCACTCAGCCGACACTTACCGCTATGGGTTATAAGTAGTTCTCACAAAAACGTCAGGTATCAAATCAAATAAAAAAACAAATATTAAAGAACAGGCAAGTTCACAGTAATGCTTCTTACTGGGCTCATGATACGAAAACAGAGTCACTTCTCAAAGCCTGGTATCAATCGCAAGGATCCGCATGAAAATCAGAGTAATGGGCCTTTATCCTGAGTTTGGTCGCAAGCCAAGTCTGGATACACTACACTGACAGACCTGGGTGGCACAGCAGCACACAGGGCTACATAAATTAACCCAGCGGAGGCTCCAGTCGAACTCAAGACCACCCAGACCCCTCCCTACCCTCCTGCTCCCCAGTTTTTGTCAACACAGATTGCTTGGCCACTGATCAAAACTCCAGCCTTGGCCAGGCTCCAAATCAATAAAAGACCACATAATCCACAGCTTTGTTCTCTGGTAATGCTATAGGCGGGGCTACAGGGACGAGTGAGCCAATCACATTGAGGCCTTAGACCTTAAATTTATGGAGTCCGGATCTTTCCAAATTGAAATCGTGTGATTTTTAAAATGCTTACGGCGATTCTATTCTTTTAATAAGCACAAGCTGGGATGGCATGATGACGTAGCGGTTAGCACTGTTACCTCACACCTGTGGGACCAGAGTTTGAGTAGCTCTGTGTGTGTGTGTGCGTGTGCGTGCGTGCGTGTGTGTGTGTGTGTGTGTGTGTGTGTGTCTGTGTTGTCGTGGGGTTCCCTCCAGGTACTCTGGTTCCCTCCCACAGTCCAAAAACATACTGAGGTTAATTGGGGTTACCAAATTGCCTGTGTGAGCGTGCTGTGCAATGGCATCCCATACTGGGTTGGTCTCTGGCTTATGCCTGCAGCTTCTGGTATAAGCTCTGTGACCCTGAATAAGACAAGTAATTACAGAAAATGTATGGATGGATAAAACAGCCCATGTCTGGCATGATATTTATGAATGGGCAACTCACAAAGGTTTCACATCCCTTCAGCCGTGAAGTGTGTGATTACACTGACACATCCTTCAGCCGTGCAGTGTGTGATTACTCTGACACATCCCTACTAATCTAGAAGCTGAGCTCCTGGCTGTGCTTCAGCTTTCTACCATGCTCCCTCTGCGGCTCTTGCTTTCGGGCTTAATTTGCGGCAGCGCTGTGCGGATCCGCCGCACGTCCATTAACGACCAGCATTTTCTTTGATAGCCGCCGTTCTTCACCTCCTCCCTGACCTTTAAAACGTTCCGCTGCGGCTGTTTTCTTACCGCTGCCAAGGGCATCCCAGAATGCCCCTGGCCAACTTAGCCCAGACAGAAGGGTTAGTGTTCTGTGCGACTTTGCGTTCCATTTATGGTGGGTGTGTCAAGTTACTGACTCACCCAGGGCCGCCCTGCATTCAAACAGTGCCTGGTTTGCCTCCCTCTGCTACAACCCAAATTTAATCGGAATCAATGTCCAGGCAATTAGGTTAAATGAAAAAGTGTAACGGAAAACAGAAAGGATATCCCTGATGCTACCGGATGGTAAAAACCATTTATTTACGAGACAGATCCTCCCTTGCTACTGGTACCATCTCTAGGTGGACAGCTATGGATTAAAACATTATAGCTATAAAACATCATAGTCTTGTCAACCGCACACTATAACCACCTATATGAGGAACTAGCTACTTGGTTGGTACTCTAGCTATGCTGTTGATAGCTTAATGTGTTTCTCATTCGACGGCCTTAAACTGCAGCCATAGTCGCTAAAGCGGCCAGATCAATGACACAATGTGAAGCGTTTACTCCTCCCGCCAGCTGCCTCATTAGAGTGCACTGATCAGTCCGTGGAGTTCTTCAACAACAGTGTTCAGTCACTCGACGCATCCAGCGCGCAGATGCCGACCGCAGTGAGGCAAGTCCCAGCAACGGCAGCATCAAAATAGCACGTGTTCGTCTATTTCTGTGCTCGGATAGAGGAAGTGTGTCTATCGGCGCGTGAAACACCCTCGACCGACGACAGAGATGACTAAGTCGGAGAGGGCCATCACTCCCGTAGGACCTGCTGGCGTGTTTTGGGGCTGCTAATAGCACTGAAAGCTGTACTGGGTGGGCCTGGAACAAGGGAAGACGAATGTTATGATAGAGGAAGGACTTCTGTAAATACCCTGGGTGGCAAGTGCCAGGTGTGTGTCCCGTTTGGGGCTTTACAGGTTCACGCAAGGTTCTTGCCAGCTTAAAGCTTTACCGACTCGCCTTCAACTGAGAAGCTTTCATTTCTCCCTTCAACATCTGATATGCAGTTGGACAGAAGTGTAACAGGCATTTTTTGAATGAGATCAAAAGGCTCTTTTAGTCAATGCTGCCCAATGACCGTTTCCTTTTCGATCACTGCGACAGCAGCCTGGGACGTGTGCTGCCCCATTGTAAAGGGGCTTAGCTGGGAGGAATGTAAGCTAATCGGTCTGAGTGAGGGAAGAGTCCACGTGGCTCCCCCCAGGCTGGCCCCAGTGCTGAGGGAACTTCCTGGCTATAAGTGCTACAGGAACTGCTGCCTGCCAGGCCACCCGGCCCACAGCAACCCCCTCCCCCCACCTTTATGCACACAGCCGCACGGCCTTCAGAGACAGCACAAGTTTCTAAGAAGCTGTGTGAAGCCCTCACAAACCAGAAAAGAAGTCCAAAAACACCTCACAACCCATCTCTGTTGTAAGGCCCTGTTGGTTCAGTTTTAAGGCCAGTGAGTTCCTTATTGTAAGCGATTTTTTTTGCTTCCTTTTATAAACTTGCTAACATGCTCCCAGCAATGAGGCAACAGTGAGATGAACTAGAAATAGAGGGCAGCTAAGTAACAGAGGTGAGCTAATGCTACAGAGGGAAGCTAATGCTACAGAGGGGGGAACCAATGCTACAGAGGGGAGCTAATGCTCCAGAGGAAAGCTAATGCTACAGAGGGGGGAACCAATGCTACTGAGGGGAACTAATGCTACACAGGGGAATTAATGCTACTGAGGGAAGCTAATGCTACAGAGGGGGGAACCAATGCTACTGAGGTGAGCTAATGCTACAGAGGGGAACTAATGTTACAGAGGGGACTTAATGCTACTGAGGGAAGCTAATGATACAGACATGTAGCACTGTGGGAAGAATACAGGACAAGCTAAACTAAGGTAAGCTAATACACAAAGAGCACTGTAAATATTTTAGCCTGAGTGAGTGATATATAGGGTGACCAGATAATCCATATCAGGGAGGACACTCCTAGGCCAGGAATTGTAAATTACCATTTCAATTAAAAGGACCTGGATTTCACTTTAGCACTGAGTTCCCGCTGTGCGCTGATTGGTCAGTCTCCTATAATTATGCATGTGTCACTAATGCTAATGTGAAACAGCTGGATGAGTCTTTCAGTCAAGGAAACAAACCACTCCAAGCACAAGATGAGCTGAACTATTTAGCCAAACACAGGAGCGTTTCAATTTGAAAGTAGTTTGTAAAACCCGAAGTAGCTCAAAGTGTCTCCCTGACATGGATTATCTGGTCACCCTAGCTATATAATAATAATAATAATTATTATTATTATTATTATTATTTAGGCAGTCCCACATCTAAGAATATCTGACTTACTGACAAATCACACTAACGAATGGACTTCCATAAAACTATATATTACAGCTTTGAGTTAAATACAGTAGTTCGTAATAACAAACGCAACTTTGTGATGCTTGTAAAAACATTGCAAGCCAGTTGTTCGTTGACTTAAGATATAATACTGTACCGTACGTAGGTACTTTTATTATTACAGTATTATTATTATTAATTATTATTATAATTTAAATAATAATACAGAAAAAGAGAGCAGCGATTGTTAGTTAAGTTTCTTGTACCATATACTGACTTCAGTCATCTTGGAAACAAATGGACCCTGGACCGGTTCTTCCTGGCCTCTCTGTCGTGTCACCTACTGTACAGCCGAAGCTCCTCTGGCCCTTTGTGTAGCAAACACTCCTTTTTACTCCTACTCTGCAGCCAAGGCAGCGCGAGGACCTGATGAGTAACACCCCCTCCGTTTGGGCTTCCCGACAGACGGTGGGCTCTCTCTGTTTCTGTTCCCTTCACCTTCACGAAGGATGCCATCTGTGAAGGCCGAGACATTCCCAGAACCGCCGCGGCTGGTGTTCATGCCACCAGGCCTTCTAAGATGTGTTTTTTGTGGTTACGGATTTTTTCTAATTTCAAATAAACAAAGAGGACGCCACGTCACAATTTTATTCACCCGGCAGTTACGGGAAACAGGCTGGAAAAGCTGAGTACAGACCAATAATAAAAACGGGTTTTTTGTGTAGCTCCCCTTTATTTTGTTGTTTCTAACACAAAATTCAAATAATCCTCCAATAGCTGATTTATCGTTAAATGAATGATCTGAAAGTCAGCTTTGGGAACAGAATCCTCCGCTTCCAGCACCAAAACTCTCCAACTCATGAGTGGAAAAAAAAGATCAAATTGCAAAATTCATAACCAACTGCCAAACCAAAGAAAAGGCAATGTTTTTTTTTAATTGGTAAACAGCAAATTAAGTATCCATTCAAAAGACATATGGTTTCTAATGATGCATATTAAACTGGAGGATTCTATGTTCTATGTTTACTATGTTCAGCAGATGTTGCAATCATAAAAAACTCCATATTATTTAATAAAACTAATAAAACTATGATCAACCAGTTGATGTGATGGTAACACGGCTGTCTACATGCCAAGAGCAGTCGGCAGACCATTCGCAAGCACCGACCGCAAATCAAACACAGTTCCCTGTGACACTGACAGACATGTGCTAAAACCAAAAACCAACGAGGACAGCAACAAAAGCAGCTGCCTCAGACCTCCGTTCGCTTTCCCCGTGGCATGAAGACACGAAACGGCTGACAGGCAGCAGACACGGCAACGGTGGCAGCTGGTACGTTAAAAAGCTCAAAAATAAGTTGGAACAGACGGACCGTAGCTTTGATGACACCCCGTCTAATTTTTTGTGGGCATATTAATGCCGTTTTCTGTTACATATTCATTTGTAAGGAGGCTTAAATGCTGCAATTAACATGTCTTGCACCTTCCTCGTCAATATTTAAAAAATCCATTCTTTGAATTTATCTTTGGCCGCATAGGAAAGTACGACAAACGAATGCTTCCGAGGTCTGCTCGCATCCGTAGTGCGTAGGTATTTTATGGTAAAGGGAAACAGTCCTGGGATGCAAAAACAGACAGGCCATCTCACTTTAAGCATACCGCTCCCCTTCTGTTGGCTGCTACGGGCCCTGTGAGTCAGTCAGCCTGTGGTACTGGGGGTGTCTTTAGATACGCTGCACACTCATGCCAGTCTAGGGTTCCCAGATTACCTGAATGCTAACCCCACATCAGTACCCCCGCGAACAGCTGTTGATAACTTTCCTACTGGGGAAAACCCGAATGCAAATTTTGTTCCATTAAGATGGGATCTGCATCACGCCGTACACAGACTTGAGCCTAAGGGACTCTGATAGACAGCCCAAGGGACTCTGAAGGTGACTCTGAAATGGGACGATCGTGACCATGCGGTTCACACGATACGGTCGACAGCATGTGAACCATTTTATACTAGTAGCATAGAACCCTTATAGAAAAACGTGGGTCGCCACATGTCTCAGATCTAGGTCAGCAATACAGACCAATGTGACAATTCATCTTACCTTAGATTAAACTGGTCACTGATAAATATGCTTAAAAGTTTAAGAAATAACTCTATATACTCTATATCAGGGGTGAGCAGTCTCATCCAGGAAGGGCCATTGGTTGTATGGATATTTGCTCCAAATCTTTAATTAGATTGCTAATTAGAGGACTGATTGGTTGAAGAGTGCTCAGACCTGGGTTTGAACAGCTGACCTAAAGGTTATCCTAAAAACCTGCATCCACACTGGCCCTTGGCGGATAAGATCGCCCAACCATTTTCTATACTGACCTCCACATGTATCTGTTGAGTTATTTAGATGAAAGGTCGCCCTGATGAATACATTACCATTGGTGGGCAGGTATGTAAAACGCTGGAACTGACTCCTCTTCCTTTTGCCGTTGCAGACGTAGAAGTTGACCTGCACAGGACTGGATATCCTCTGATTTCGGTACGGTGGCAGTTCAACCAGCATCACGTTCTGCAACGAAATGAAAGGATGCCATTCTGGGTGCGCACAGGAACCGCAAAGCGGCATGTACTGTAGCTTAAAACGAACCCTTCCCTTCTTTGGCCGCTCGGCTGGCTGTGTGAGACGCACACAGTCTGCACCCTGGCCGGTGCCTTTTTGATTGGCTCCCGTTCACCGTAAGGACATATCTGTCAAAGGGTTAGGCAAGGAACAGTGCCACATATGCGCTCAGTCATTAGCCCAACTCTTCTGGAGGTTTCTTATTTTCACAGGAAGGCCCCCCGCTGACCGCCACCCACCCTCGACTGTCGGACGCTGGGGAGTAGGGAACTTCTAACCCCTCACGTGACCTGAACTCTGCCTAACCCTAACCCTAACCCTAACCTTTTCTTAGCCCAACCCCAACCCTAACCCTTCCACAGCCTCACCACAACCCTAACGATCTAGCCAAGGCATCTGTAGTCAGCAAAGACGTTTTCTGTACGTGCGCTGACACTTCCCGATCTATAAAAAGGGAAAAAAGAGGAAAAGAAAAAATAAACGAATAAAGCGAGTAAGTAATGAGGATCGGGGAGCTGCAGCTTGGCGACGAGGCTAAAAGCGTTGATTGTTCTGCCTCACAGATGGCTCTGCGATGCACGCAACAATAAAGCGTCTCTTTGCTTGATAGGAGGTTTGAGAATCTCCTCTTTATGAAAGATGAGTAGGAGGATTATTCCCAAAATAAAAACAGCCCTTGGAAAGTGAGCCGTGAGGCCCTCCTTTCTTATAAGAATAAAACCCAGTTTAGGTGAAAATTAATGAGGTGGAAAGAGCTTGAATTACCTTTAGTTCTAGCAGCTTGTGTAGAAAATGGATTACATTAAAATGCTACACACAATACGAAATGACACATTAAAGGGCAGACAGAACAGGCCATTTTAGCGATAAAAATAAACGCGCCAAATCCCTTATGCGTGCATATTCTGCATAAAAGAATGGGG
>JABFEA020000050.1:6857245-6884155 GCA_019775915.2 Cyphomyrus plagiostoma | reverse complement strand
CCCCCCCCCCCCCCCCCCCCCCCCCCCCCCCCCCCCCCCCCCCCCCCCCCCCCCCCCCCCCCCCCCCCCCACCACTCTTTAGAAGCAAATTCACAGGGGGTCCGATCTTGTAATATTACTACAAAAATAACATTGGGGGCGGGGCATGCGGCTATATGACTGCTGTGATTGGTTGTTCCCCTCCACATGGGGCGGAGTCCATCAGCGGCCTGGACACAGACACCCTGCATGAGGAAGCTGCACATGTCTCTCAGGACACAGGGATGGCAAACAAGCTGTGAAAGACCCAGCGGGGCATGGAGGGGAGCAGGGGGGGCTCCCTAAGGCTCTCCGAACAGCGCTCCTCTAATCTATTTAGCAGTTCGGCAGCTGGCGGAGAAAGCGGGAAAATGGAGGGAGGGAGGGTGAGGATACAGAGGTGGGGGGGGCCTGAGGGTTCCCTCACGGGGATTCCCCTCAGCCGGAATCCATCAGCACCGAGCCTCCCGGTGCAATAACAAGGCGGGGGCACCGGAAGGCAGTACTGTGTGCACCCCCCCCCCCCCACAAGAGATCTGCAACACTGATGGCTAATTATTTTGGGACGCTGAGGCACCGGAGCATTTCAAGGGCTCGCCAAGCCGGCCAGTGCGAGTGAGGCCGGGAGGGAGAAGGAGGGGCAGCAGGAGCCTGGGGGGGCGTTTCCATGGCAGCCTGGCCAAGGAATCCAAAGCCAGTGCCAAATGCAGGGAAACCCTCTTCAAAAACAAGGGAGCACACAAATCAAGGCCAGGCCAGGCCAGCGTGCGGCAAGGGCCCTTAGACGGGCCGTTAAATCCAGGCTTCTCTAATGGACGTGGGGAAGGCGACTTCCTCTCTCCAGCAGCAGGGTGAGGACAAGCTTCATACTGTCACACAGTCACGCGTACAGCTGAGCACCAAACTGTACCCCCTGGAACCAGCACACAGCAGACACACCGATAAACCGATCCTTTCCGTAACGCCTCTGGTTCTCTTTTTCACAGTCAGAATGTATATCTGGAAGTCACACGTCACAATATTTTCAAAGGAAATCATTTATGAGCAATTTGAAACCGCAGCGTTCTGACAATTCGCATTTGTGTTTATTTCTACTGTGAAAGCTTCAGCACGGTTGAAAGGCTGCAGACCTGCTTCAGGTGAAAAGTCTCAGTCCAATTCGTTATATTTTTTTCCTCCAAATCCATCCATAAGCATCCATACTATTCCTAGATGAGCCTATTGAGGTTTCATAGGCTCCTCAGAGTCATACTTGGATCTATTTTACCACCAACATCTCCTGAATGATCTACTGCTCTCCCGGCCCTTTTCATCCATGCAATGAAGGCAATTGTATGTATTTCCACAACTGAGGTTAGGCCCAAGTTTCCTCCACAAACTGAATCAAGGAAATTGCTGTTTGTAAACCTTTAATATCAACAGCGGCTCCTCCTTCCCATCGAAAGGCAGTAAAGGGCAAAAAGGGAAAAAAAAAAAAATCAAAACAAATATTTTGGCGCATGTGAAACAGCACATGCCCGGTGTGTGACTCATCCTTTAACTTGTGGCGGGCAGTGGAAACTCTGCAAAATGTAAATACATTCGGTTAAAAATACAGGGGCCTAATGCGGCCCATGTGTGCTTCAGCAGCACGACGATAAGTGTTTTGACAGAGGACTGCGAGGCAGCGAGTGAGGCCGTTCCCTCCGACTGGGCTTAGCAGAGACCCGCGCGCGGCTGACCTGCATCAGCTGCTGCTGCCTACCTTGGGCCTTCTCCACAAACACCACCTTCGAGTCGGCCTGGAAGTTGTGGCCGCTCAGGAGCATATTCTTGCCTCCCGTGGTGGGACAGCTGTCCAGGCTCTGCTTCTCCACTAGGGGCAGCTCCTGCGCCGAGCGCTGTGCTGTGGGAGGGAAGGCAGACGGCAGGTCTGTCAGCCCCTCGAGCTTCGTGCCAGACGCCACTGCACTGAAGAGCGCGGAGGTGTAGCAATATAATGCTGCTATTATTTACTATGCTGCTAGGTTATAGAAGCAGGGAACTTTCACTGGGAAATGTCAGAACACTGAAGCCATATGCACGACCAAACCGCTACGTAACAATGTTGTTATTGCTAGCAAATATAGCGATTACATATTCAGCCATTAACAAGTGACTAGCTAAGTATAATGGCTTTGAGATCTAGCTAAAACTGCACAGACAGATTACTGGCGGGGTACTGTAACCCGCACGAGACAGCAGGCAGCACTCACAGCACTCGATGGGGTTGGAAGCGGCCTGCAGTGACACGGTTCTGCCACCAGGCTGCTCGACGTGCACGCGGAACACCATCCTCACGCGTGTGTTCTTGCGCCCGATGTCCGTCTCGCCTTTCCGGAGCTCGATGTCCGAGTTGCGCAGCTTCAGGATCCCGGCACAGTCGATTCTGCCGTGGGAGTAAAGGCCGCGTCATGCTTTTGGTTGCTGAAGCTCCAGTGAAGGCTGATCTCTGCACTGAACTCTGGGTAAATCCTCAAATCCCACAGACGTTTCATTCTCTCGGGGTACCTCAAGGCTCCATCCTAATACTGTGTACTGTTTTGCACAGCAATAGCTTAATATGCTACATAATATGCACTTCTGAGAATGACCATTAATTTAATTCTTTCTATGGATGTTTCTATTCATTATCTCTCAATGTACTTTTTACACCCAGCTCTGATGGTTATTAAACACTTTGTAAATGTCCTCACCAAAACCTCTTCGTATGTCTCTGAGCTTTCTGGTTGGAAAACTGCTGACTCTGAGCTTCTATAAAGAATATTAGAGAAAACTGCTTTTATTGCATTGTGCCATACTGGAATGTTCATACTCTTCTTTATGTTCATTCACCAAAAGATAACGACGAGAGTGTCATTTATTTTCAGAAAGTTCGGCTTCTCCGACAAACTGTGCTTTGCCTAATTTGTCCATCCATTTCCCATGACTTTTTACCAATGCAGGGTCAGCATGAGTCTGGGGCTCATCCCAGGAAGCAGTAGAGGCAGCATCTCAGTCTATTGCATGGCATATACTCACACTATGTCAAATTTAGAGCCAACAATCTCCAGTCAAATGTATGTTTGTAGACTGTAACTCATGAGTACACAGGGTGAACACACAAACTCCATGCACATGTACCACAAGTGGGATCTGAACCCAAAACCCTCACATGCAAACCTACAGTGCTCACCCCTGTCACTGAGATGCATTATTAAATGCACAATATAATATTTTTTTGCATAATAATATACATCACATATGTATTACGTAAAGTAATACATAAAGATTTTACTAATTCAGTCAAGTATTGATGTAGAACTAATTCTAAGCTGTGTCATTATATATTTAAGGCATTTTAAGCAATGAAACATGGCAAAACGACTCTTCTTTCTAAGAAACTGAAAACTTGGAGATCAAGCAAAATGGTGAAGGAGCAAATGCAGAAGATGGCATGAAACGAGAGAAAACCTGTGACCATCTGTAGCCAGATCACGTTTCTTGCACCAGTGCAATTTTACTTAAGTGGTAGGACATTAAATGGAACATTATTCCAGTGAACGCAAAGAGTGAAGTAACTATTGCTTATTGATCTTCATGGAAATTAACACGGGAATATTACCACTGTTAAATATTGGCTTCAGTTATCTCAAATATTACGATGACTGCTACTGTACCTTGCATGCAAGTCATCCATAACTCTCCATAACTAATCTCCGATTGTCTTTGCAGAGCCACAGACATTCTTGATGGTGCATCACATCCCGTAGAAGGATTAGGGCAGGTAATGCCCACACAACCGGTTTTTACCTCAGTGCAGTAACCAGGCTGGACCAGCCACTGAAGGACTCCCATTAAGGGCTCCCTGCCCCCACACACTGCCCCACCCTATACAACCTGTCCATGTGCACATATTTATTGACGGTTTTGTATTTCGCACATATTAATAAATGTTACTTGTCCTGTCTTGTGTTTTGTTTGTCTGTCGTGTACAATGACAATAAAGAACTGAACCATAAAACCCCAAAAGTTCACTTCTATACTTATGTATGTAGGCAGGAATTCTAAAATATAAACTGGAAATTCTTGTTATAATGTGTTTTTATTGGACGCTACAGTGTTGTCTGAATAAGTGAATGAAATGCTTTCGTGAAATAATCAGATAGCTTCAGCTAGGCTTTGCACATTTGGTCCCTAGCGAGTAACGCCAAGATGGATTCAGCTGAATGGGACTGATGAGAGCGCAACGACAGCCAAAAAAACTACTGCCTGAAGTTTAGATTCCGCAAAAGCTGTTTAACGCTCTGTCTGCTCTTATCTGTGTTCCTGACTGCTATTACTGCAGCCACGTGGGAAGGCATGGTATCTATATGATATGCCAGATATAACAGAAGATTAATTGTCATGGAGATGGAAAAAGTTCACCCGAGGCTGATTAGTTGTGCATCTGTAAAATCCCACTCAAGATAATAAACAGCTCATAGTCAAAAAGTATTTTTAACCCATTATCTATCTAGAGTGATTAACGACGCTCCTCCTTAAATAGGACATAGACATAGACTGCTGGCCAAGTTTAATTACACAGCTGAAATAGAAAATACACTCAGTGGCCGTTTTATTAGGTACCTCTCCATAGGAGCCGCTTCTGGCTTGAGGACCACCTCAAGGTTTGCTGAGTACTGATGTACTGAGCTGTTATTTCTGCACATTTGGCCTTACTGTTAGCTTTAATGAGTCTGGCCATTCTTCTATAACTGGGGGTTTTCTGTATATCGCACCATTCTCTATAATCTTGAAAGACCATCATGCCTCGTACCAATAATCATACCGCATTTAATATTCCTTAGATCAGGCGTCTTGGTCATTCAGATGTTAGCTGCAGTGTATTGGACAAGCAGTTATGAAGATGAATGCATGGATGAGGTATGGACAGTAATGGACTGCAGGATTCCCCCAATTCTGGCACAGTAAATTTCCATGACTTTTCCAAAACTTTTCCAGCACTATAACAAAATTTTTCCAAAACCCACAAGTTTGTAAAACTAAAGTAGATAGAACAGTATTTGTATAAGGTAGTTAACTATTGACTTCTGCTCGTACATTTCCTTTGCGGAACGAAGCGGGAAACAAAATTGAACAAGGCTAGTTTCCAAACCTTTTCCTCTCTACCCAAAAATTCCAAAACTTATCCAGGGTCTGGAAAAATTATTTTAAAATTACAAAACTTTCCCAGGTTTTCCATGACTGTGGGTAGCCTGGGACTGTAAATTAGGACCATCCTGGGATTTGGGCCGACAAACTTCACGTTAGAAATCCTTAACCGCTAGGCCACCCGACGGCCCTTGGTGATAAGCACATGTGACATAGCTCTGTGTCCTAATAGGTCAGGTGGACACTGGACAGACTGGGACAGGAGCAGGCGGGAGATAGGACGTCGGCCCGGACACTCACATGGCACGCATGCCGTTCTCCGGTAACAGAGGAATCTCCAGCACCTTAGTGTTGCACTGCATGACCTCATGGCTGGCGGTGGACACGGTCTTGCCGGTGATGCGATGCACCTGGTAGAATGCGTGGGGGCGTAGCAGGCGGTCGTCGGCCGTCCCGATGAACAGCTGCAGCGTCAGAGGCTCACGCTCCATGTAGCCGTGCAGCTGTAGACAGACAGGACCGGTCAGGATAGGGGTCTGTGATCTTTACACCTACGTGAGACGCGGCTTTTTCTATACCCACACGCTGCATAGTTTATTCGTATTAATAAGTGTGATTTTTGAACACGTGGAAGTCCAAATATTACAGAATAAAGTATGCAATGGAAAGAAGGACTGCATTTATTAGAAATGATTTTCAGAAATCGTTTAGCAAGCTATTCAGTATTTCCACATCTAGTCCTTGACTTTACTTACAGCATCTGATGATATTTCAGGCTGCCTTTTCTATTTTATTCACAGACGTGCACCGAAATATCATCTTAAATTTTTTGAATGAACTCAGACGAATGGTGGACCGGCTGTGTCACACCTCCTTTACAAGGAAATATCACATAATAGAAACATGTGTGTCTTAACGTTACAGCATATTCCTTTCTGCCTGCTTAAATCAGTTGCTTATTTGAAAGTGATTTATGGTCACCTTCTGCCGGCCTCACTGCATACAAAGTGTATGTGAAACACTCGCCTGCGCTTCCCAAAAAACTGCACCTGCTCCATTATGACATCATAAAGAATATGTATGATGAAAGCACTTGCCGGGAGCCAGCCTCCATGTCATACTGAGATAAAAGGCCCCAGTTTAAAAGCAGGTGTGACTTCCTTTGATATATCACTTTTAACAGCTACTGCCATCTCCAATAACAGGAGAGCAGCAGGAAATATGGCTTATCAACATACAATAAATGCCGCCCATACCGTTCACATGGGGGACTGACCGGATTGCAGCCAGATGTGGTTAATCTAACATCCTGTAGCATTGTAAGCAGCTACTGTGAGAAGGAACAAGTCAAAATCATGGACGTTTGTTTATTATTGGCTCAGATAAACAGCCCTATTCATTTCAAAGCTTTCAAAACTGCATATACTGCAAATGGGGTTTCATAATAAAATGAACAGAATTACAGTAGATAATATTGCACAATGAACCGTTTCTGGAGTTATATATAGGAACTTACAGTTGAACGTAAACATGAAAAATAGGGTTTGGGTTATGACATTCAAATATGAAAAATGGATATGACGAAATGAACTATGAAGTTCAGAGGAGTAACAAAGCACAGGGTTACATGGGATTTGGAAATGTGTGAGTAAGGAGTGTGCCACGGAGGAAAAGTCCCACAGCTGGGTGTGTGGGTGACGCTCAAGGTGGGGAGGAGACAAAATGCAGCGCTGAGTGAGTCCACAACTTACAGAGGATGGCAAACTGGCAGACTGAAGAATATAAAACTCATGTGGTGATGTCGACGGGTATCAGCAGACACGCAGGTACGTATAATATCTGCTGACCAAGTGAACGGCCTCTGCTAGCTGCCTGATGCGTAGCCCGGCGCTGGCGTTTTTCTGCTCCGGCTGGAAAATGACGCCAATAATTGAATAAACACGTGGATGGGAGTCTGCGCCCTACGGCGACATCTGAGCCAAACGCTGGGAAAGTAGGACAAGGCTGGTGTTAATCTAGTGGCATATAGAAAAACAGCTTCCCGCCGACTGAAGAAGATCCATTTATTTTACTACGCTGACTTTGAACAGCGGGGCTTGCTGCTGACGAGCTGGCAGCGCTTAACCTCGTGAGTTCGTGCCGTGTCACACGCGGCGGACCCCAAACGCGTGCCCTGTGCACCGATTGGATCAGACTCCATCTTCCCTTCCCATAATGACCATGACACCCAACTCAGTGCTGCACAGCTTGATGGAGAAGCGCAGCTTGCTGTGGGTTGTCATGCATGGGAAGGATCCCCAAATGTTTCGGGGAACTGAAAATCTAACGTTAAACTTGCGTTCGTGTAATGTTTAGACTAAGGCTCCTTGTATTGCAGCGGTTAGGGGAACGTTAACCTTTCAGAAGTTTGGTTGTATTAACGTAGAATCTTACTATACGTGTGCCATGTATGATGTAAAGAAGCATAAAGTCTCACTCAACTGTCAGACTCACTGAGGGGTGAAAAGTGTCCTTGGACATGGACTGTTCCGGGGCTTTTGCAGAACGATTTTGTTTCATCGTTTTTTTCCTTCTATACCAAGGACCGTCTACTATGTGGGAATAACCATTAAATATAAAATGCCATAATTACAGGTTGCTTTTTATTTTTCTTCCAAATACATTTGTATGCAAAAAATCCCATAATCCCATCTTCATACTGTAATTCTCTTGGTCCCATGCCAGAGTTTTAAGAATGGATGATAACAGGGACACATAACTCTTTTTGAGACGTTTCTTTCTGCTGGTTTCAAATCCGCGCTCTGGTCTGTTTCCCTGACCGTAACGGTCCAGAGTCCCTCTCGCATCACAGTGTGCAGTGCATGCCGGGGAATGGCACACGCCATCCAGAGGTGTCACAGAAAATACAGGGTATCATGGATAACAGTCTTTAAGCCATGACAAAAAAAAAAGAAAAGTTACAACTACTGCATGAGAATGATTCAGCAAGTTCAAAACATTTTAGTTTGTCTGAAAGCAGAACATCACGGGGAAAAATGGGAATTATTTGGCAGGGTTAAACTTTTCCCTGGAGCTGCGTGGCCAGATACCTATGTGCTAAGTGAACCAAGAAGACGCAGGAAGCTTCTAGCAAAATGTATCTGGGAAGCACAACGTGGTTCACAGTAATTATCCTCAGATTCTAAATTTGTTCACATATGTGAGAACCGTTGGAAATGCACTCTAAGCCAAAACATTAAGAAAATTGTGGATAAATAAGGGCCATTAAACACGCAACTTAAATGTAAACTCAGCCTTGGACCAAGAACGACATTTTGGGTAGTGAACAAAGGGAACCTATGACCACATGTGAGATTGTCGTGAAAAAAGAGGTGCTTATTTCTAAATCATATTCCACAAATTACACTCAATTAAGTTTGAATATGCGTGTATTTTTAAAGTGGAGTGTAAGAAAGCTACATTTGTGACTAATCCAAGCAGTGTGTCCATCAAAAAAAAAGTAAAATTACTGTATTCATTTAACAAAATGAGTCATGCAACGCAAACCACATGCAACTAGTGATGTAATTAATGAACATTTAACTTGTTTGGGTGGGAGGCGGAGTTAAAGTTCGGTGAGTAGTTATTGTATGTATTACACCACATCATCTCTAAAATGTCCTGTCAGGTGATGAATTTTCAACACGTTTTAAATGTGAGTGCAAAAAGAAGCTTTTAAAATCTGCTCTCTAATATAAACTAAAAAAAATCTCACAGCCATACAAGCGAAAGAGACATACATCACAGGGTCCGCACCATGAAAAGAACCTACAGCTTATCTCTGTCGGCAGATGAACAATGAAACTAAAAAAGGCTGCATCATAAGTCTGGGGACCTCCTCCACTTACCAAAGAAGCACATGAGGCTTCATAGCCAGTGAGGTCAGCGGCCTGAACTGCACAGTCCTCTTAACAGCAAACCACAAACCAACAACTCCTGAAGTCACGAAGACATCATATCTACATCTAAAAGGGCAGTCATCAGTACAGCACAATACAGTACAAACACACGCATGCATGCATGCATGCACGCACACACACACACACACACACACACACACACACACACACAATAACATTGTATGTATGAGTGCTCTGAGGCCTCAGTGATAATAGCTACTATGAACATTATTCTATATCATTAACTAGGTTTTCTATCAGTGTCATTTTAAAAGCTGAAAACTTCTACATTCCATATGGATAACAGTCACTTCCACCAGTCCGACCTTTGCGGTCCCGTCTTGCATTTCCCGATTAACGATGATCCAAGATGTATCACTCTTCTTCATACACTGGGGGGCCGGGGGGGGGGGGGGCCTGCTACTGGATCCAAGTTCAAGACCCAGCAGAACATTCTAGATGAAAGCTGGGCTATATAGTAACTGTCATTTCTCACTAGCGGAAAGTGTCTCTCCCACTTAGTGGCCACGCTCCACAGCAGGTGGTCAGCTGCCCGGGTTCCTCATTATGATGCTCTTCAGAATCGTCAAACTACATTTCCATTTAAGACCAACCCTTGTCCTGTGGTTTTACTCAGATCGTGCAGGCAAGCTTCCCAGCAAACATGGAACATTCAGCTAACATTAGTCGATGGTTCTCCTATGGTTAGTTCGGCAAAAACCTTCTCGTAACATTTAGAGAAAGTATGATCCCGATTATTAAGCATCGGAAGGATCCCCAAACATTTCAGGACCTAAAAACTCTAATGTTACATGAACGTTCCTAGGCAGTCTACCTGGAACGTTGTGATAAGGTTTTCCAAAGGTATCTTGTATTGCAGTGGCTAGGGGAACGTTAATACAACCAAGCAGAAACATTGTCCAAACAAGCCTTCAAGGGGATGTTCCCATAAGCAAAAAATTATGTTTCTGGAATGTTCTGGGAACCAAAAAATGGTGAGCTGGGTTGGTGCTGGGAGGCTACTCTCCCCCCCCCCCCACTCACCCTCCACCCTGCCCATTTTATCACCATGAAGAGGAATGTGTGGATTCCTAGCTCCACGTGGCGGGGCTCTAACATGGTGGGGGCGGGGGGGTTAAGCCTTTCTGCCCATCACATGTTCCCGCAAATGCTGACGGGGCACAGTGGCGACCAAAATGAAACGGTGAGCCTCCCCAGCCCGTCCCCATAGCCCCCTCTGCCTGTCCTGGGCTCCTGTCACCCCTCTGTAAAGTCCCGCCTCAAACCCACATTACGTGTCTAACATAGAAAACAACCAAAGCAAACCACCCTGAGGAAAATGCATTTTGTGCAAAGTGATCAGCATTTCCTGGTGACCCCCAAAGCCTTTCTGTACAAACCAGCTAGAAAACTACATCTGCATTCAATATTCATCTGCTTTTTTTTTTTTAAAGTACGCTTTTGAAACTAGGACTGTCTGAAGGGCTTCTTGTTTTGATCGACCTTACCTAGCGTATCGCAGCTTAGCGTACCGCTGAAAATCCCACAAACAATTCCCTCAACTTCAATAATCTGTGCTGGGCATCTTTCTCTGCACAGACAAGGACCGTTGTTGTACCGGTGTATTTTCCATGTGTAATTTTGCACAATGAAATTACGCAAGTTCCAATTCAGACAAATGAAAAAAGACTCAAATTTCAGCCACCTTAATTAAACAGGCACTCTGAAGAACGTCCTGTTCTATATATAGATTTGGTCCTCTGACTGCGCTCCACGTTTGTTTATCCAATTACTATAATTATTACTATTAAGTAATAGCCAATTCGCCACATCATGGGTCCGTCGCCGTCATGAAGAGAGAAGAAAACCTTTCAGGCGTAAGGCAGAATCCCCTGGAAAGGACATTTCTTCTGGCGAGCAAGGCTGAAACCAGAGCGTAGACACTGAACATAACTGTGGTAGGAGGAGACTACTTCATCCCCAGTGTGGGCACCGCGTCTGCCACTGCCATAATGATTCTGCGGTCCGCTGGGCCGTGCTATAAAAGAGGAGCTAAGCCTTACAGCATGAGGGAGGTGCATCTATAGACGATGGAAGTCTAGGGATAAGTGTGGCGGGTGCCAGTGAGGGCGCGGTTTCTGAGTGTATGCTGCAAGGCCTGCCTTGTGATCCGGAGCCTTCCATGATTTTGTGGCTTGTTCCGGGCCGCCTCCAACATCTCCTTGCTCGCCTCGCCAGGGACACATGTGGTTCAGACGGCAGGCTTTGATAGGATGCCGCCAACTATGATGTCATTGTCAGAGAGGAAACCTCGCTGGACAATTAGGGTGTTCAGTAATTAACTTCTTTATGGTAGGTGGCTGGGTGTCGCCGGCACAAAGGAGCACCCGGGCAGAGAGAAGCACCTACAGAACTTACAGATTCTGAGTTTCCATGCACACGATTATCCAGCAGGAACCTCCTCAGGAAGCTAAATCCATGGCCTTTTCTGGAAGCCGCTCTCAAAAGCACCTTACTGTGAATAAGCAGCCTCTTTTATCCCTGGAATGGAGGCACGCTATGGAGAACTTAACAGGTGGGAGCGCTGCTGGGAGAGACAAGGGGAACCTTTGGATGCAGAGCCTCAGGTGACAGTGCCGTCCCTGCTCTATACCATCCAGGGGACCCCTACTCTGTACCATCCAGGGGTCCCTTACTCTGAACCATTCAGGGGCCCATTTCTCCTTCCAGATGCTCTCTTCTCAGTACCATCTAGGGGCCCACTGCTCCATCCAGGGGTTCCCTGCTTGGTACCATCCAGGGCCCCCCTACTCTGTACCATCCAGGGCCCCCCTACTCTGTACCATCCAGGGCCCCCCTACTCTGAATAATCCCGGGGCCCCTTACTCTGTACCATCCAGGGGCCCATTTCTCCTTCCAGAAGCCCGCTGCTCCTCCACGCCCTCACTCCCTAGTTAACATCTCCTCCAGCTGACTTATACAGGCCTGGAGCTCATTATGGTCCAACACACTTAAAACTCGGCACGGGTTGTTGGGTACGACACAAAGGCATGCTGATGGCATCCCATAATCATTTAGAAATGGTATAACGGCTTCCAAGTCGTCTGGCACAACAGCCTGATCTCGCAACAACGCCGCAATAACTCATTGTTCCCTGTCTGCCTTCCATCTTCCTCCGCTAGCTCACTAATTTACAAATAAGGTCAATCGCAGAACAATGACGTGTCCCCAATTCGATGTGGTGCGGAGGCCAGGCAGCCTCTGATTGGGCGGAAGGCCGCTTGACGGACAATCAAAGGCGGGAGCTGTTGCCACTGTGCGATTCCCCGACCCCAGAAAATGTAACATTCTGGAATAAGAATTGTGTTGATTTAAAAGACAGAAACGCTCTGATGACAATTTATGCAATAGAAGGCACCGAATCAGAGGAACGGAAACGTCAACGCTTGGCTCGTAATCAAATGCTGATTATCCGGCACAGACACACTCCAGTCTACGCAGCGCGACACTTATTCCACAGAAGAGCTGCTGTAAAGTCACTTAGTAGGAGCATAATTCAAACCGTCCGTGGGAGAGGACACTTGATTTATCTTGAGCTGGCGGCGTGACAAGTCTCAGTCGCTCTCCCGCCGTCAGGCTAATCTCTCCCCCTGGTTGCGCTTAGGGGCCCCCCAGAAGCCCCATTCAGACTGAGGAGCACGCCGTAGAGGCCAGCAACTCTGCGCACTTCACCAGCTAAGCCACTACACGCCAGAGACATGTCTGGAACGGTAGGCGGCGTGATTACGCGCCATGTCAACAACAGAACGCCGTCCCACCAGCCAATCAGGAGCTTACGATATAAATGCTAGCTCATCCTCTGCAAAACGACGATGTCTTTGACCGTATAAATTACACATCCATGCAATGAAGCCCCTCTCTCAAGTGCAAAATTGACCTGCTAAATGCATCGCGGCTTCATACAGCTTTTATATCAGTGTTTTCTGTCTATTTTTATAGCATTCAGATGGATATCATGCGATCGGTATTCGTTTAATCAAGGCGGGCTGTTTAAAGGCTGCCAAGCGCAATACAGAAAGCTGTCAGTGCTGCATGTGCCTGAGAAGGTAGGAGGAGCAGCTGGACTGTCCCAGGCAGACCCTCCTCATGGCGGGACGCCTCTGAGTCTCGGGGGCAGCGGCAGCACGAGGCTTTACTGGCCAGATCTACCAACCTGACGTAAAGCTTAGCATTAGAAGCACGTAGTAAACATAACGAGACGGGAACTTGTACTTCTCAGGTCGGTGCCGCAGTCGTGGGTTAGCCTGGCGGAAAAGGCTGAAGTGTGAAGCGGGATGTGGGGGGGGGTGGCGAGTACCTGCACCACGGGGTGGCCCCCGGCCGCTGCCTTTACCGCCCCGCGGCTGCCCTCCGTCTCATAGTGGGCGCGATGGTGCGACTTCGGCTGTACTTCGATCTGGAGTCTGTAGGGGCCCGAGCATGAAGGCAGCTGCCAGTCAAGGGCTGGGAGGCTCGGGCTGCGGAGTGGGGGGCGAGGGGGCGGGGGGTTAGAGGAGAGGACACCAGTGAGGACGAGGAGGAAGAGCAACGTGAGCAGTAAGTGAAGGAAAGAAAATGTCTCTGCTACAGCAAAACACAATCCCACAACCTGAGAAAGAATTTAACCAAGGGAATATCCAAGAAAAATATGAGCAGTATAATACCAGAGCGTACAGTAACTTCACAGTATTGTATAGTTGTTGAGCATAAAAATGCCGTCAGATGATGAATAGAATTAATATCCTTTGTGAATTTGCTGACTAGGTGAAATGCTTCTATTTTCTCATCTCCTGCCTGAGAATTCTGTGGCAATAAGAGTCCAGCGGAATGGGCCGGGTCACAGATCAACGGGTGACGCGGACACCCATCCGACCCGCTCCGCCTGTCCGCCGGTCGCCTCCATTTCCTGCCCCTAACATCATCAGGAGTTTAATTTTTCCCAGGATAAAAGGCCAAAGGGAGACAATAGAAAATGCCAGGATAAAGGCCGTCAAAAGGTAAACAGAAACTTTTCATAAAAGGAAATGTGTGCATGTGTGTTTCTTTGGCCCAGTCCCATAACACTCTGTACATGTAATGCTATAGTCCTCCATTAAATATTGATTATATGTTATGATTTCCACAGAGAACCATTTTTTAGAACTTCGCAATAACTAACATGGGCTTGTGACTTTATTTTGGGATTTAATAGCTACAAACCACCTCAGACATAGAAATAAGTACATTTTCTTCCACTTAAATACACTTGATCTCTTCATTGGTTTTTCTTAAAGGGTCAATAGAAACCTTGAGACAGAATAAACAGAATATACCATTGCTTATGCACTGTAAAAACAGAAAAAAATATATAGTTTTTCTATTATTCAATATTATATTTGTCCATGTGCGAGCACCTTAAAAACTAATAAAAATTCCAGATTTATTAAATATTCAGAAGTAGAATTGCACAATTTTGGAAAGCATTTCATGTATTCTAATTATAGGACATTTTCAGTTAAGAATAATCTCCTGAATATATACTTATTACATTTTTATATTTTGGTAATCAGTGCCTGTAGGTGATGATGGCTCTAGCCACCTTTACTGCTCCAGTCGCTCACCGAGGCTCGGCTCTAATACGCTAAAGCAGCGGTAAGGAGCTGCAGCTGAGCCAGTAACACCCACTGCTCACAGGGCCAGCCAGTCACGTCACATTAAAGAGAAAAGCTTTACCCATGGCATCGATCTCAGTTTGCCTGGCTTGAAATTCGCTTTCCTGAAACGACTTCAAGATCTACGGCGAACAAACACAACGCAGACACCGACCCTTTCAAAAAGCGATACTTTGTTGGCGGTATTTGGTGCCTGTCCTCTGCCACGACTAAGACCGCCCATGCATCTTCTGTGAGCGTTAATCCAGGATAGGGTCACAGTGAACCTGGAGCCTTTCCCCGCATGCAAACGGATACACGCTATCCCAGCATTCCTACTACGTCAATAACAGAGCCGGATTATTTTACCTGATGTAAGGCTTGGGTTTGGACCAGGGGTTTTGGGGCACGTCCAGGAACCCTCCACAGTAGCTTTCCTTCTTGAAAGGTGCGCGGGGCCCGGAGCAGTCATCCTGGACAGGCTCTCCCAGGCCGAGCTCCTGTTCTCCTGGTTCCACCTTCAGACTCATGCCAGCGCAGAGCTCCTGGCTGGTGCGACGAGACTTCACCGGAATGCCCTCGCTCAGATCCACGGCGCTGTCAGTGGTCAGGGCGTTGATGGCCGCCACGATGGCCGAGTTGGTGTACTGGTTGGTGTTGGGCAGCCAAGTGTCGTCGGTCACGCTGACGCGGGGCGAGGTCCTCGGCGAGGGCGTGGCCGAGCGGTTGGGCGAGTACGGCGCCGGGCGCTCGCTGAAGCTGTACTTCCGCTTCCCGCCGCAGGGGGAGGTCGGCCGCGAGCCGCGCAGGCCCATCCAGCTGTCGTCGGTGACGCTGGCGCGAGGGGAGGTGCAGGGCGAGGCCTGGGGAGATGCCAGCTGGGCGCAGGAGGGCAGCGAGGAGGAGCCTTTGGGGGAAACGCAGGGTGACTGCCAGGGCGAGGCGGCTGGCGAGTTGTCGTAGTTGTAAGAGAAGCCCGATTCGTAGGACGAAGCTTCGGAGTGGCAGCTCCGGGACGACAGGCTGCTGGCGGGGCTCAGGCAGGTGGGGTCGCGGTACCCGTCGGCGGCGGGCAGCGTCAGCGTCACCACCGAGTTCAGCCGCTTCCCCACGGGGATGTCGCTCTCCTCAGACTCGTCCTCGGGGAACTGCCCGTAGGCCGTGATCTCGATGCGGGGGCTCTCCAGGGTCGGGGCTCCGTTGGGACGGGCGCCGGGGGATAGGTAGTACCCCGAGGGCACGCCATCTTCGCTGGCGCCATAGCCGGTCTGGTGGCCCGAGGGCATGGAGATGACGGGACTGGTCTGCAGGCTGTGATACTGCAGGCTGTGCGCGGGCAGGAAGGTGCCGACGCTGAACGGCAGCGAGATGTTGGCATTCGGAGCACAGTTATAGGCATCTGAAACGCAAAGAGAAGAGACGTGTCAGGGGATACGAAGACCTTCCCATAAAAATAATCATTTTACACTTCCACACACGTCTTACGGCTCTCCACGCGGTGAGGACCTAGCCAAAGCCCTCGAAACAGTCAGATAAGCAGATAAGGACGTCGACGGCACTTCATATTTCACGCGTCCTTTTATCCCTGCTGGAAGCCTGTCGCTGCCCATCTGCTGGAGGTTGTATTATCTGGGCCTGGCAGACACCTCACCATGGCGATAACACGCCTGACCTCAAGCCTGTGGACCACGGTTCACACATTCCGATAGGAGACTTACCAGATATTAAAAGCTGATAAAATATCAAAAAGCCATTCATGGGGACCATTCATATACCTCTTCCTCAAGGCACAAAATGTACTTAATAGATGCTCATTCTTGTTTCTGTGTAAATTACTAGCGATATAAATCTCATTCATTCAGGCCATGCTGAGTATAGTAAATACCATTTATTCTGGATGATTGTCATCATCTGTACCCTTAAGTTGTAAAGATCTATTCTGAATTGTTTCCCATCTGTTCATTAACATTTATCAGCCTGAGTGCATAATATGCTGTACTTTCTTGTCAGTTTATTTCTGCTCAAAGGGTTCATAGATCCTCAACTGCCACACAGAACCGCTTGATATATAACAGGACACCTGCAGCGGCTGAGATAGCAATGCTTGTAAGTGATGGACCAACGGATTCATCTAATGATTTATGAGACTTTAGGTATCAATAACTGCACCATTAAAAGTGAAAAATCAGAAATTCTGAGGAAACCGGCTGTGAAGGAATCTGTACAAACACTAAAAACGTCCATCAGTTATATATACGAAAACACACACAAAGAGTCCTAAAGAGTCTTGTGTTGTTGTGGTTACAGAGGCATAATGCTGTTGGTTTATGCTAAATGTTAGATAGTCCATTCCCCTTAGAGACAAGGTAGCAGCTTCACGGTTGGTAAGCAGACCACACTGAACCATCTCCAGATACTCCCTCCAGGTATCATTAATACATAATCAACGAGCAAATTTCAGCAGCCACTTATCCAATTAGGCTGCCACTGGACCATAACGTAACCCGAGAAGCACAAGGTTTAAGGAGGAGCGTCCTCAATGAAACGCCTCACTACTCGAGGCCGGCATGATAACGCAATCACTCCCCAGGGGAAAGAAAGCCATTTGTTCTTTCTGACCACACGTCTCTGATGCCACCGTATTATAATTATGGGTAGCGTTTTATCGTATATCTGTTGTCTCTAATGCCACACGCAGGCTGTAATGGGAAACTGCAGAGAGGGTCTTGAGAATAACCATTCCAGAAACGCTAAACTGTGGGGGAAGCTCTGGGTTGGCTCCGCATGTCTGTGGAGACCATCCGATTTTCGGGGTAACAGGATCCGAGAGCCCCGTAGGCTGTGTGCTCACACTGCACGTACACGCTGCACGTACACATGGCAGAGGAGCTGACCCACCACGCCAACCTGGTCACGGTGCTGGCAGATTGCACCACAGAGCGCTGGGGAGGGGGAACGGGAGGGGAGGGGGGCAGTCTAGCAATCGTGCTGCCGTCAGCACGACGGGAACGTGGGGCAGCGACTCGCCTCCCTCAGCCTGAACGGCCCCTGGAGTCCTGTCTGCAACCCATTACCGAACTTACGAGTCAACATTCACCAAGACCAGAATTAATAATAGGAACCAATAGGCATGCAGCAGAGCCGCAAAGCCCATGACATCAGCACAGAAGTTAAAGATCCCTTGTAACTCTACGGCAGCAAGCTCCCCGCCACAGTCACACATGATATCACTTACGGAGCACGCATCATCCAAGAGGCATCCAAACCGCACCAGATCCACCTCAGCTTCCCTTCCACTGACTAGAAATGATAGTTTGAGGAAGCAGATTGTGTCACTTTAGGAGACAAGTACACATTTCAAAACATTTTCAGATCTTTTTTCTAATGATTTCGACTGACTTATTAACATATCCCTCAAGTCTCCCAAATTTAACGCTAAAAAACCGGCCAGTAATATATAACATCCGTCTATCACTCAATCCGTCAATCCTGTCTGGCCAAGATCGTGGAATATCACAACAATAATGCGTTTTCCCATGCTTACTGTTTTTTCTGTAAAACTGATAACTTAAAATAGTAAAAAAAAAAAAATTAAAATCCATCAGAAATATGCCATTGCATGTTTGCACCACTTATACAGGAAGTCAGCAGGATATGGGGAGCGAGCTGTGCCACCGGTGGCCAGTGCACTGCCTCGGCCACCTCTGCTTCACGTCATTTATTCCAGGGTTTGCCCTGCGCTGGTCATGGAGGCCTATGCTTCCCCAGCTGGGCTCCTCAGTAACTGCACTCAGATGAGCTGCTGATTGAGATAGAGCTTAGCAATGAGGCTCGGAAAGTTTGGAAGACATTGGCAAACATTTTGCTGGTAATCCATCAATAGCAATAACAAAGAAACTGTTTAACATCTGTGCCTCTACAATCTCACATATTTAGAAAGTGTTAGCTATAGTACAGATTTTTTCCCCCCCAAGACATTACTCAATTAAGTAATTAATTAGACGTCTTTTTATTCATGTTGTAATGTGGTTAGATTCAGAAGTTTTAGAGACGGGGAAAAGGCCCTGCTGACTGTTAGCACTTTTATGTATTCTTTCAAAAAACCTGCAACACCTGGATTTTTAGAATGAAAATCAAATTCAAACTGTCAGGTCAATCAGGTCTAAATGTTTAAGAGGTTGTGTGAAACTAGAACCAGCAAAGAGTGGGTCACCAAAGACCAAAACCAGGACCATAACTGGGACCAGCATCAGGTCCAGAACCAAAATCAAGATCAGGAACAGGATCAGGATCAAGGTGAAGACCAGTCCAGTTTATTTAGACAGGAATCCCTACCTGCATCTTACACAACAACGCCCATTATTATTATTATTATTATTATTATTGTTGTTGTTGTTGCTGTTGTTGCTGCTGCTTATAAGAAGAACAATAATAACGATAACGTTCGTCATAACTAAAAAAGGATAAAGCACGGATGTAGTTTACTGCCCCGGTGCGGATCTAAAGTTAGCCACATGTGAAGAACAATTACCACCTGAAGAATACTTTCCTGAGACCAAAGCATCCTGAGAGAGTGGGAAGCGAGGGTAGGCATACCAGTGTTATGAATTCAATGAATTCCACAAAAAAAAAAACACTTTTTAGAGACACACATAGACATACACACTGCGTGAAGCATATAAATAAAGCGAGAAGCGGCATTAAAGACGAGCGTTAAATAAGCGTTACCTTCTTCAGCGGATTTCATGTTGTGGTATAAATGCAATCCCAGCGCTTTTCTCCCCACAGTAGGGAAAACGTGCGGCAGCAAGTCCGACTTCGGAGTGATTCCCAGGCACCTATCCTCCTGCATTCAACAAGCAGCAAGACTCCTTTTATATGAAGCAATACTGATAATATCAAACTGTCCTCTTTCTGGGAAGCAAACGCGCGGGACCAAATCCCCTTACTGGTATTTATAGAGCGGAAAAGTAATGAAAATAAAAAAGTAAGTTTTCGAAACCAAGATACTATTTTTGAGTGATTAATAAAACGCGTACCGATTAGATACAGAAAGACACAATCCAAGTGACAGTACGATAAAAGCTTATATCGGGAGCTTTTAAATAGAAGCGAAGTTTATTTCAAAGGCAGTCAGGCAGACATGGGATGGTTTTCTACGCGCGCTCCCTCCGGCGTCCCTGGGTGTAAGTGACGCACAGGCTGTCAGGAGCGCGGACAGCCGCCTTTATAAAGCTGGAAAACACCTCCCGCACGGCGCTACGCCCCTCCGGCGGTGACGCGCTCACCCCCTGCCGACAGGCCGGCTCAGAGGGCTGCAATGTGGGAGCTCGGCTGTGAGGCAAGCGCTCTGCTGAAGGTTTGGAGCAAATCACTTACTGTCTTTGCTGCGTAACGCCGGAAAATTACCTGTGTTGAAAGTAAAAAAAACATATATTTTATGGATACATTTATAACACAGAAACATAAAGAGAGATTAAAAATGTAGATTCATTTCTGCGCTCATGTTTTGTGATTGTTTTGAATTACTATAAATGACGTAGTAGCTAACGACTGACAATGATAAATATACTATTACACATTCAGACATTAAAGTTTTTTTTTAATAAGGAACCATTACTATTATTTTTTGATAGTTTGAGCAACATTTTCCTTAAATAACAGCCCACTGATTTTTTAATTACCAGCTCAGTCAAGTCTGATTATTTATTACTGAGGTCGGGAGGAATGTCAGGACATACAAACATCTGAAATTAAATAATAGTGTGGGTGCACTTGTGATATTGATATCCAGACATCCCGAAAGTTTATCCCAGAACACATTTAAAAATAATCAATGAAATAGGTCCAATAACCAGTTTTTATGCTTCCTATCAGTACCGTCCCATTATTGGCCTGTCTGTGAACACCGAGATTCAATCCAGTACCAGAAGCATTATACTCCAAATAAAAACAAATATATGTAGCACACTTTGCTGTACTGTGCATGGTTGCAATTACAGTAACTTTAAAGATTTCACGATAGTGTTTATTCAGACCCCGCATCTCTAAATGCGTTTGAAAAACTTTGGGTAAATCAGTTGTAAAGTGCAGTGACTGTGACACTGTGGGATCCACAGCGAATGGCTGTAGAGCAAGTCTTGGACCTTCAGTTTGCAAAGCGTGACGTTCACTCCACACCAGGTGACAGGAATGGACTGCAGACGCGGTTCACGAGCAAGTCCCCGGGCGAGTCTGCAGAGGCTTCCCAGGAAGTCAGCGAAGATGAAGAAAGAAAAAAAGCGCGGGCACACACACACAGTTTGCAGTTTTATAGAACTGGACAGCACTGGAAGGGTATGAAGACATTTGCAAGGCACTGAAAGAAACGTTTTTACAGATGTTTGCTCACCAGACAGTGAATATGAACAATGACACCCCCCCATGAATCTATATTGTTTTCCACTCATTCATTAGAGCTCAAAACTCCAGAAATCGAGGGCAAATTCACCATTGATAGAACACATATGCACTTCAAAAGGAAATTGCCTCAATTTCATATAATGATACAATATTTGGGGTGGGGGGTACCTCCGTTGTGGACAAAGCAGTGTTATGACATGCTTGTGTTAAACCAAAAACATATGGAGTATCATCTGTGGAGATTTATGAGACTCTTAATCTTCAGCAATATTTTACTGTATAATATAAGACATTCATCATGATTTGGACATACGACTTTGCTCCTGATGGCTGTTCATATTTATGCTCCGTGTGATTCGATTAAAATAGTCACAACCCCCTCGCTGCGTTGAGAAACGGGAGTCTACGGATTGAGGCTGAAAATTATTTCATCTTATCTGCACTAAGGACCTATCTGTTTAAATTTAAAAGATGTTTCAGAAAGAGGAGAGAGCTCCTTTCGTGAGGGTTCCAACCCAAATGAATTACGTAGCTTTTCACTTTATATTTTGTAACAAATAATGAGAGCATTATCTCCCATGAAGGCCGTGATGCTGAGATTACTGTATTATCAGAAGGCTTCATCTGAAATGGCTAAAAAATGTATTTCCAAGGACTCGTGGGAAACATAAGAAATGATGTTTCTGCTCACATTAGAGGAAACCTGAGGGTAAAATGTACTCAGAAGTACAGTCCCAGTCAAAAGTTTGGACACACTAATCCGCCTACAGAGGAAAATGATTGTGTCACATCACATGACCTGACCACCTGACCAAAAGCCAGTAGAGCTGGTTTTGGAGGAGTTTGACCAGAGAGTGAAGGAAAAGCGGCCAATGAGAGGTCAGCATATGTGGGACCTTCTTCAGCTGGAAAAGCATCCCAGGAGGCCACCTCATGGAACTGGAGCAGAAGAGACAGTGGAGTCACCCAGTCCCCGGAGCAGTTGGGGTTAAGGGCCTCGCTGAAGGGCCCAATGGTGGGATCACTCTGCTGACCTGGGGATATGAACTAGCAACCTTCTGAGTCCACCCCAAATATTTTTTTTTTTGTTTAATACTCTTTTGGTCAATGCATAACTCCTTATATGTTATTTTAAAGTTTTAATGTCTATATAATTATGCTAGGGTAGTGAATAGTACAAATAAATCTTTCTGTGGGTAGGCAGGTCCAAACTTTTGATTGGTACTGTGGGTTAGAATTTGTCCCGTTTCATTGACATGTTGGGTGACTATACTGAATTTATGATAGTCATAAAATTGCATGCTTTTCTCTTAGCCATGTACACAAGACTGACGCTTTAATCAGAGAGGGCCGGCAGTCGAGTCGACAGGCTGGTGGGCAACGTAAATATCATGCCGCTGAAAGGGGTGAGATCAAAATAAACGCGGAGCTGGCCGGCGGAGGGACCACAGTAGACACTTGCTTAGCAGCCAGTCTTAGTGTGGAAATTCAGACTTCTTCTTTTTTCATGGGCCGTTATTTATAGTGGCGCATATTTAACAGATTCAACACTCACAATGAAGAGCCGCTTGGAGCTATCTTAGGCATGTCTGGACACCTCTGAACATCTTTATTTTAAACCCCGGGTGATGCTGTGGTAGACAAACATCTGGACTATGACAGTCCCCACGTGGACACTTACTAAGAGACGGCTAATCTGTGAAAACGGGAAGTGTGTGTGCGTAGAGGCGTTAGATACCAGAACGCACTGGTGCTCCATCCCTGGTTCTGTGGCTTATAAATCACACGGAAACAATGACATGATCAAGTCACAAAGTGCTGGCATCCGTCCGTCTGCCGTTCGTGGACATTTGTGTCGATGCTGTTTAGTCAACCTGAGCACAGATTTGCCACGGTGCAGGAGGAATGCGAACACGCTGTGAAAATGCACAAAATCCTGACCAGACACATTTGTCACTCTCATTTAAATTTTTGTGCAAGAGCATTATCGATTTCCTTGGTTTTTTTGGAGTGAAACTTAGGTAACAATACATAGAAATTGCTTCAATTTGAGATGAAATCTTGCAATTCCAAATCATAGTTTCTGTCAGTAGCCAAGGGGGAAACTCAAAACTCCATATAATTTAATGTTAATGCAGGATGGCATGTGACCATGGTTCCAGAGCCCTGAACTGTGCATTAAAGGGAAATGTTTCAGTTACTTCAGTAAAAACAGCTGTGTGTTCTGGTGTGGCATAAACTCCAAACTACACAAGGGATCTTGGATAAAAGTGAAAATCAGACAGTATTTCACACATCCAACAACATGCAGTCAGTGTGTTTTTTGCCCAAATTAACCTAATATCCAGCTCAAGAGTTCAATGCATGAGGGCAACTACAAATTTCAAAACATCTGCCTCACCAATGAGACCAAAGTGGACGTGCTTCCGGCCAATGAAATGCCATCACATCCATTCCCTTGACCTCATGGAAATCTCTTACCCAATGGCAGGGAGCCCAGCCGACCTTCAAGGGTATCGCTGCCCACCAGCTATGTGAAACTGAGATCGGACGAGCAGTAAACAGCTCCGCTCGCTCCAGCTAATAAACAGCTCTGCTGTTGTTAATTGAGAACTGACATCACAGCCTATGTGTTTCCAAATTATTGTGCTGTGGTTACCCTGTGGCTTGACACTGTATGGAAGTAGAGCCAGTAAATAAGTCTGAACTGATTCTCAGAATGAAATTTCAGGTGTAAATATATGTGCCCCACTGTACAGCAGAGGTAGAGTAGCCTTCAGTCTGCTTCAGTCTTTTTGGAAAGGACCAAATTGAAATGCGCTGAAACATCAGAGTCATTTGAAGTCAGACGCATATTAATAATTTTGCCCCTGTGTTTGCAGAAGGTGGCCCTGATTGGCTCTCAGAGCAGGAATGTGAGATTTCAGCTCACTACGCTAATGCTAACGTGACTTACGGGGTTACGCCAGAAGACAGTCTCTGTCACCATCTCCCATCGTTTGTTTTCTGTCTAGGTTAAGGGGTCAGGTTATAGACAAACAGAGCATGCGTGCATTTTATTATGGAGGGGAAAAAAAAACTGACAAATAACATACTCCCCGTCTGTGTCCATCCCCTGGGGAGGAAATATTTTCCACTGGCGTGAGGAGGAGCAGGAGAGGGAGTCTTCCTCGGCAGAGCAAGCTGCCCAGCAGGGTGGCAGTGCCTCATTTGAGAGGATTTATATTTGAGTTTTTTGAAAAACTTATTAGTTCCCTATTGTCTCAGTCCCATCCGTAAAATGGTCTTAAGAAACCAAACAGCTCTATTTTCCTGAATTGTCACATCAAGGTCCATTATAATGATTTAAACTATGGTATAAGCCAAGCACTTTTTATTACCAAGACTCTGTAAATATGGTGTTATAAAATGCCTTTATGCAGTCTCGGAAAGCAACGGGAAAAACACTCATAGAACATGCCCTGGGTGGGTATTTTAAATAATGCTTTTTGTTTATTGTAAGCAATGTCACAATGAATATAAATACATCTGGGGTTTGCCGGGTGTCCTGTCTTCATTTATCACTTGTGAATCCTGGGTGCTGGGGGGCTATTTTTGAACTATTCTGAAGTGCTTTCCCAGAACTGTGCTGCAGGTGTTAGATATTTTGTGCCGGGACGCGCTTCACCAGAAAGTCGCCTAAATGGGCAGCTGTTGTCTTGTGTTTCCACAGCTCTGTTATGAAAACCAGCCCCGATTTAAGTCCTCCTCTCTGTGTAGATTCCACACAACAAGCCCACAGCAAATGCATGCCATTGCATGGTAAAATGCACCAAAAATACCCTACAGGGAAACTACACTAGATGAATAAGGCTGTTCTTGATTCGGTTAGACTAATGAGGAAACATACGTAAACCGCTCCTGAGATTATTAAGTCTGTATAACCTGCCTAACTGTAGATTCCCCAGCAAGAAAGGAGCTGCTTTTTGGCACATGCCGGATGCACAAGATTTGCAAAGGGCGAATCAGTTCTTACATACCATAAACACAGAGGAGCCTGTTTTACCCACCCCGTCACAGCGAATCACACCACAGTCTACGTTTGGACACATTGCCACAAAATAAGGCGGACTGTGGCACAGTCTGGGTGTTAGTCATGGGGAGGAAGCAGCACTGGTCTCGCAGGCTGCCAGTATCATTCCTACCAATCTGACCCTCTGCTAGCATGGGACACCTTTGATCCGAATATACACACCTTCCACAAACTACAAATATACTTTACAAACAAAAAAACAAAATGCATCAAAATCTGTAACCAGCTTCACCTCTCTACTAGTTCACTAAAAGGAACTTACTAATATACTTACTAATATATAGAAAGATGTCAGAATATACTTTGGCTCAAGAAAATCATAACATAATTTTAAAGCGTGTTATAGCAGTAAATGGACATTGAGCTGATTCGACATATAAGATGTCTTCTGTGGTTCTGCGTGAAGGACCTTGTTGGAGGTATCATGTGATGGTTACAGCAGAATTTTTCTCTATGGCACTGTGTAGTGATTTGTTGTACTTGTCTGTGTGTACATTGCTTGCTGGTTTTCGGGGTAGTTCATGGGGTAATTGTTGTTGACCTTGGGTCACCTGTGTCATCCTTCATCACCGGCATGCTGGACGCCGTGAAGACCTCACATCTGCTCTTTGTGTTGACTCGGCAGAACGCTAACCCAGCTGTTTGCAAAGACGCCGGGCGTAGCTGGGCTTCGGCCCCCGAGGGGGCTCACGCTGCGCTTCCGGGCCGCCTTGACATTCAGACGACACTGACAGACAAACGCAGAAAGGCGTTTTCGTCCTTCAGGCCGCTGCGTGGATGTATAGCCAGCTGTCTGACAGCTGACAAAAACAGCCGGCTACTTGATCCCGGTTACGCAACAGCTGGATGGAGGAGACACAACACGGCGATGACGGCGACGACGACGAGCGCCGATAGGACGCCCTCGGCCCCGGTGACACCGTGACACGCTTTTTAAAATAAGTGCACGCTTATAAATTTGCACCCGACTGCTGAATCACGTGTGGCTTGGGAGGTGGCAAATCGGAGGTGGGGCAGTGTGTTTATATGAAGGCCTTTTTCCACAGCGAGCAGAACCCAAACTGTGGCTACCATTTTATGATCTGTTTCTAGCTGTCGTGCCATAAAAATCTTATAAATAGCCATGGCATATTTTCCAGTGATAGATTGTACTACGCCAGGCGCTGGATAGCATGTTCCTAATGAGAGAGGAATGGCCTGTAGCCTGCCCAGTGAAAAAGTATATTTGCATATTTTGTTGGTGGAGGGGGGGATAGGATGGGGCCGGCTGGGGACAGGGATCGGAAGGAGGGGGCTGTTTTTTTTTTTCTCTCTCTCTCTCTCTCTGCTCCCCTTTCCTGTCCCACGTCAATGCTTCCCTTTTGCTCTGGCACTGTGACGGAATCCCCACTCTGTTTCCTGGTGTTTAAAGCCGTCGCCTAGATACCATGGCAGCCTCCCAAGTCGGAGGGAGTTTTCTGAAGCTTCGATTCCCTAGGCTGTCTTCTGGAGAACTTCCCTCACCATTGAGGAGGCCCAGATGTGGGGGGGGGGGGGGGGGCAATATTACAGAGCAATTAGCCATTGCTTTGGTCCTGTTTTGCCTTTTTTTATTATTAATTTATTTTTTTAAGGACTGGCAAAAAAAAAATTAATGAAAAATTTGACAAAAAAGTTATAA
>JABFEA020000050.1:6820327-6833673 GCA_019775915.2 Cyphomyrus plagiostoma | reverse complement strand
TTTTATCAGTAGTTCCGCCCCCCCCCCCATGGCCCCTCCTCTCGATTCGCTGCAGCCATCATTTTCGGACTGCGGTTGGCTGGTTGGCACAACTGTCTACCAGATGTTTTTGACACAATTTATCTGCTCTAGTGGAGCACATCATTTCTGATTAGTAACTGCCAGCGTAAAAAAAGCCCCTTGAAGGTTAACATGTGAAATGACAACCTTCCCTGGCCCGCGCCCCCACCACCGCACCCCCACCGATCCCCTCGCACCCGTGCCACGCTGCGGACGGCCCCCGTCTCGCAGCTGCCTCCCTCGCTCCCCGTCGGTGGGCGTCGCCGTCCGAGCCATCAAACCGCCTCCTGCCATGCCCTACCCCCCCCCGGCCCCCCCCTCGCAGCCGGGGCGACACGTTTGCGCTCCGCGAGCGCCGCCCCCCATTACCGTGTCAAATAAATTAAGCCAATTTTCTTTTCTGAATTATGTTATGTTTATCGATGTCTGTATAATTCAATTTTGCACAAATTCCATTAAGGATTATGTCCCCTGTCACAAAATGCGTTCGGGGGGTTAATATAATCAGGTTGTAATAGATTTACAGGGTGGATTACAGGGGGCCTACAAGGCTATTGTCATCTTAATAATACAGAGGGGTGCACCGTATATAAAGATCGATTGCGCTGATGGGCAGCCATCGAACTCTACTGAGACACTAACCGCCCTTAACAGAGACGGCAGCTCAGATCCCCACCGAAATGAACTGCTCTCCTGACAGGCCGAGGCACAATCATTTTCTCGTCTTGTCCTCCCCTTTAGCGGCATGCGGCGGCGGACCTCGATGCAGGGAGGCCCTGCGTTCTTTTTGATGCAGGTTACCTGGCCGTACGACTGTATGATGTGGCTCTGGATCTCGTCCATCGTGTCTGTGCCGTAGGAAACGGTCCCCAGGTGGAGGCGCTTGAAAATCATCTCGTTCTGCGTCAGAGTGCCTGCGGGACACACGACAGGGAAGGCTCCGGGATTTAGAATCACTCATGACCCTCTGTCCTAACGGTCAGAAATCGGGACTCTTGGCAACGACGTCACAAATACGGCGCTAAAAGCATGCGTGTTGCGGCAGATCGGAGCTGTATAAAATGTTCAGCGGGAAAGAGCAGGATTCCCCTTTAAGGGTGAGTTGAGCCCTCTTAGAGCCGGGCAGCAACCAGATGTTAAACACTGAGGCATTGAACGTGCTGCAGGAAAATGCGGATGGATATGACGGGGGAAGAGTCACAGGATGCCCACAGCCCTGTCGTCTGGGCGGCCACACGTGTGCCTCTTTGCTCAGCCGGTCGCATGCAGAGAAACGTACCCTGCTCCCTGATGCACCGACCTTGCTAATCTTTTCCTAAGTGACTCATGCATTTCCATCCGCATCCTATAAAGAAACGCTTCGCACGAAAGGGACGAGCGACCAACATCCTGGAAGAAAATCTCAACGTCTCCTGTCATATAAAAAAAAAACCTTTTCCCATAGTAAACAACCAAGAAAAACAGACCCAGTATGATGTTTACTAAACTTCAGTAAAAAGGCCAGACTGTAGCAGTCTGTTAAGTGCAGTCTGTACATGATGAATACACGATCATAATGCCTTAATGACTATTCATTTCACAGTGCAAATACACCACTATAAACTACTGCACGCGAATCTGCTCATGTAAATAAGTAAGGGCTTGTATTGGTTTGTTAAGTCATCATACAACTGCCTGCAGTATAAATACATCAGAGGCCCACACACACGCATGAAAACTTAATCCCAGGAGGAATGTAAAAAAACAATGACATTATGTTTATGTTATTCCCCGATAAAAACTGCTGGACATACAGTCACATGCATCCAGGAAGCTGTGAGAATCCAAAAGCCCCTTGTCACCGTCGCCACACATTTCCTCCCGGCTTTCTTGTCACTTCAGTCAGAAAGACGGCATATCCGCTTCCTGCCGTTTCAGTTTAGGTGACGGGCGGATTTTTATAGGACCTGGGATGCCATCCCAAAGTGAACAGAAAGTCACCATCCTAGTTCAATTAATTCGTTTAATTATGCGTTAGTTACGGAAGTGTTAACAAAAAAATCACATCTGTAAGTATACTGGCATTATATACACATTTATAAATACACAGAACTTTTTAAAACATTACAAGATATGCTACAATTTACTAAAATGAAGGATTAGGCGGGTGCGTTTGTGTGAGACGTACCACCCAGTGACCTCCCATTCTTCCCCTGGGAAAAATACCTCCCGGCCTGCTCCTTCCCCTGGCCCCCCCCGGTAACGCCAGGGAGAGATCAGGGCAGGGGGCTGCAGTGAAACCGGACACCCGGCTCAGACGCGGGAAACTTTCAAACTGTTCCCTCACGCGCCACCCTCCGTTCGTCGGCTGGAAATACCAACATCCCCGCAACAGATTGAAAGCCAATCAGACTCCCCGTCTGCTTCAAGCGCCATTTGTTAATTCGTCACGCAACGTCTCGCATTTCTGTTCAGTGTCAGAACACACCGCGAGCGAGCTGGCGACAGATTTTATCTGTTATTCTATCAATCTTCTATTGTACGATGAGCGCCTCACACACCGGTGCCCACCGGCAAGTCTCTATAGCAACACTGCTTCCGATCTTACTGGAAGTACCGTCACCAATAAAACCTCATTAAGGCGTTTAGCTCTCGCTCAACACTAAGAAAACCGTAATGAAATTTATGACATGATTTTTCTCAGATACTGTAGGGGCGGTAACAGGGGCTGCTTGGGATGTTAATTGACAAAATGCAAACCCAATTCACCGGCATCAGACAACGATGTTTCAGTTAGGGATCAAGCCCCAGCCAATGCGACTCAATTTCCTGCTTGTTGTCCTGAAAATATAATGTTTATAATACAATGTCTATGTCGGAAAATTCGTCCAATGGCAGCGAAGGAGCGCGTTTTGGCCGGCCTACCCGTTTTGTCCGTCAGCAAGTAGACCAGCCTCCCGAGCTCCTCGGGGATAGTGCTGGTTCTCACCACGGTGCCGGGGATGTGCTCATCCTTCATGATCATCCACCCATAGGCAGCCTTGCCCATGTCCAGATTGACCCGCAAGCTTGGGGGTGGAGAAAAAAAAACAGGGGGCAAAGGGTCAGACAATCAGCTAAAAGCAAAAGGCACAGAAACGTCGGGGTTTAACATCCATACAATCATCCAAATATCACCCAGCAGAGGAAATACTAGTACGGCATACGGATTTGGCTTTTAGCTCCGGTGAATTAACTGACATTGATGCTAATTGGCATTAGCAAGTTAATCACTCAATTGCAGTAATGTGTGTCTACGAACCTCTAGTAAAAAAATATAATTTCAGCTTGGAAAATATTCATAACACTGGAAACACTTTATCTCAAATGTGTCTAAGCTGGCGGAAAATGAATGCTGGGTCACCGAAAGAACATTCTGGTAATAGACCAACAAATACTGATATGCTAATATGAATACTGATATGCTAATATGAATACTGATATGCTAAATACCTGATTGGGATTATGTAGGAGAAGAGCACCGTGAAGCGGAAGAGGTTACGGAACCAAGGGCCCACGAAGCCCTGCAGTGCTACCATGACGACGGACAGTACCACCTGGGCTAAAAAGAGGGCCTTGGTAAGCCGATTCAGCTCCAGGTCCAGCAGCCCCACCTGCAGAGGCGACAGTGGGACAGGACAGGACAGCCATTGGCAGGTAACTCAAGGCAATGCATGGAAAAAGGTCATTAAAGGGTAAAAGGGAGTTTTTCTCAAAAACACAAAGATTGCACTTGTGTTCTTGGCAAGAAAATACTTGCTAACTTGCCTCCCAAGAATGAACTTTGGATGCAATGAATCATGGGAGTGTTCATTGGCGAGGATGCAACTGACGCATCCTTGATATTTGGGGCTGGGCGAGAACGACTTTTTGTCATCTTCCGTACTTCTGTTCTCGAGTATTGGAACGGTACTTTGGCACTAGAATGTGACATCAAACGGGCAGACGGGAACACAAGAACCGTCAAGGACGCATATTGATAAACACCCAAGGTTCTTTGAAAAATGCACCTTAAGAACATTTCAGGGAGTTGTTATCAAAGAAGAGGAGAAATGATCCGTGCCGCAGAGTACATCATGGAGACCTGCAAGGCAGAGAAACTGCAGGACAACACTGCACTCGGGGCAGGCAACAGCAAGAAGCTGGACAAACTGTCAAACGTTCAGCTGCGTCTGCTGAGTTCCCGTGACAACGATCAGCATGTTCGGAGAAACACTTTAGTGCACAGGAAACACAAGTGTACAGTGCATGATGGGAAAATTGGCTTCCTTAGAAAGAAGAGACTGTATCAAGTGGAATATAATATTTCAGTTACATTTTACATTAGTTTTCAAATTCTATTGCAAAAAACTGTATTTTGAAAATACAAATTTATTCTAAATGTAATCACAAAAAAATTGTGTAAGACTAAAAAAAGTGCAAAAATTTATATACTCAGGTACATAAATAAACACATGCATTTTTTAGTTAGAGAGGAGAAAGTCCACAATGGTAAAGTTTTCTGTTTTAAAGTTTGTCTCTCAGTCATTGAAGCGTGTGGAGATGTTGAATGAAAAGTATATTCGAAAGGCATACAGTTAAGTCTCTGTTAATAAAAGAGTCCTAGCATTCTTACGTTGCACCGGTCCGGGGCGGATAGGGGGCGACACCTGCTGATTTATCAGCTGCAAATAAAAGCAGTGCATGAGCATGGTCTCCCTGTCCACGCTGCCCCCGCAGGTAGAGTAAGCAGGAGATAGGGCACACGGCGTTTGAATCCTGCTGAGGGGCACGCGCACTCCTGACTGGGGCTTCCAGAAAGTTCTAAGGTCAAGTTTAGGGTCAGATGAAGATAAAATTACCCATTGAAATGTGGGGGATACCAGACCGAGATTGATCTAATGGTTCAAAGCAATATAAACAAAAGGAACTAATGACTAATGATTATTTTTTGACTAATAAAAAGTACAATCAGTGCATTAATGAAATTTATGGCAGTGCTTGTTAGTTTTAACACAGGATAGATCTGATTGCCCGAGGTTGAGCTGGATCCCACATCAACTTGAAAGAGACTCTCTCTGGCCACGAGGCAGAGTGCACATGGCTGGGACAGTCGGGGACACTTCAGAGATTTCCGAGGACGTTGCCGGTGCGGTGCTGTGGAGTATCACCACACGAGTCAGAAGGCATCATTGTCTTCGAGGGAGAGGTTCTGGCCGAACTCAACAACTCAAACATCCCGACAGCTGAATCAACACAAACATCCTCATAGAAAAAAAAAAAAGCATAATTTCCACTGATTCAGGGCCGATCGCTCTCCCTAAGAGTGTAGCAGGAGTGCAGTAAATCTTCCAGCTCCACTGAAGCCCTCATCTCTGGCCGACCTGGATGACTCTCTGACATTTGGGCTTTAAGCAGATACTGAGAGAACCTTTGGATGCCTTCAGCGCAAAACTGTCCTGAGAGAGGGGTCATCTGGCTAACAGCACCCTGGTAGATTCAAGATACTAGGGTTGCGATCTCTCACGCGCCTGGCATGACACTCACGCTTTCAGACTCTCACGCTCACGCAAGAAATCTTACGGCAAATCTATATTATTCCATCGTAATCCCAAAATTAGATAGATCAAAAGCAATGAGGTAAAGAAAAAACCCTACAGACTATTTTCAACGTAATAAAGCTGTTATGTGCATGTAAATGCGTGTGCATGTGTGTGCAGACTTGTCTGGAATTGAACATCTCACTCCAGCCAGCTGGCCAACCCTGAGATACAGGTCAGGTCCCAGACTGCATGGACATAGAGGTTTAATGGTAAAGCCATGATAACACAGTTGAGAGCAGTCATTTTTATAATGGGCCCACATCATTACAACATACTTTTTATCATGGTGATAACACACACATTCTTTCTGAGTGTTCATCTAATATATATCTGAAAGCCCAAAGACTTCTCTGACCCTTAACAAGCATTCATATTTTTATCTAGGATATGAATCTGTCAACCTCACTTCCTGGGCTACGGACCACCCAAGCATGCAAACTAATTACTTTGTTACCTTCAGCTATCCAGTTACAACAGTAAAATCTTTAACGCATAATAAAACAGCCCTAATCTCCTAGCGATCCCTTCCTGCTGCCTTTCCTGTCCTGTAGCTACCAAAAAATAACAGAACAAAAGACAACAAACTAGGGGAATTGCTACATACACATACAAACATCACACAATGAGTCTGGGGACGCTTTCAGACGAAGGCGCGTGAGAGACCCTGGGGTGAGGAGATGACGTCACCAGTCTCAGCGAACTGCTAAATGGAAGGACCCAACCTCACATTTAGGGACAGGTCTCAGTGCTTCGATGGACGGCCGACAAAGGAGGATATCACATGAGCGTGTGTAAATACACTTAATCTGAAATTATTCGAGATTTTTTTTTTTACATGAAAGATAGGTACAGATGCATTAGGTTGTCGCCATCTGGAAATACTTTTTTTAGGGGAGAACGGAATCTGTTTTATTCATTAAATAATCTTGTAAGACAGAGGGAGGGGTGAATGATCTGTTTTTGGTTCCAGCCGAGCCGCATCTATTCAAACTCCAACTGTCTCACCTCATTCTAGAAATGGAATGACGAAGAATTTGCTGTGCGCCAAGGGGTCAGCGGTTCGGGGGTGGCTGGAAGCAGAGGGATGCGTGACACCCCCCCTCAAGCCAGCATGCGACAAAGATGCGGAAACATGCGTCTGGATAAGACGACGCGGGACGGTGACAAGCGCGTCTGGGAACTTGCATTTACCATTCAGACAGACATGCCTCACAGAAAAAAGAAAAAAAAAGTCTTTAAAACGAATCAGTCAACTGTCGACTGCATACATCTGTCCTTCTTCAGAAGCACTGGTGCACAAGGCATTATGTTATAATAAAAAAGAAAACAAACTAAACACCTGCCAATCAAACTGTGAGCTGGCAAATGGAACTCGGCAGATGCCGCATTTGGTGCCATGGCTGGTAGGGGCGAGGCAGCGGGCGAGCCGGGCACTCATGCCAGGTCGGTCCTCTCGCCAGGGCCGTCGCCCTTCCATCACGCCCTGTGACCGCCCCCCCCCTCTGCCAGGAGCGGCGAAGCCTGGCGGCTGTGGAGAGTGGACACCCGCGACATGCAGGTGACAGTGGCACTTCAGAGCAGGGCCAGGTGGCGCTTAAGGGTCAATGGAGAGGCGGAGCACTGTCCGGGGGTGGGGGGGTGCAGCTTAACTACGCTACTCACACTCCCACTGACCAGGTAAACTAAACCTTTAAATAAAATAGTTCAAAAACAATTAAATCAAAAAGCAGCTCCACCACCTACAAAACCACTAGCGACAGATTCATTTTCAGTTGGGGAAAAAGCCACAGACACAAAAAGTGATTCATAGCACCTTGCAATAAGCTCAATATTAAAGACAACTGGTAATTAGCAGCAGTGAATTAAATGGCAGCTTGCCTGTGTGCCCCCACGGGGCTGAAGACATGCCCACTCTATTCATCGCATATCTAGTCACCCAGGTTGCTCCCAACAATCACTCCCTCCTCACAGGTTCAAATTCCGCTCCCCAGAAATGGCCCGAAACATTCAACCTATTTAGAACAACCCCACCAGCCTGTACGATCCATCTCGACACCGGTCTGAATCCCTCCATGCATGCAGAAGTCAGAAGAGTCAAGCCAAGTGGTGCAGTGGTTAGCACTGCTGCCTCACACCCGGGTTCGAGTCTCCGCCTGGGTTACATGTGAGTAGAGTTTGCATGTTCTCCACGTGTCATCGTGGGGTTTCCCCAAACAGCCCAAAGCCATGTTGAGGCTAATTGGAGTTACTAAAAATTGCCAATAGGTGTGAGTGTGCCCTGCGTTGGGCTGGTCCCCTGGGTTGTTCCCCGTCTCGTGCCCGGGATAGGCTCCGGACCCCCTGCGACCCAGAAGGAAAATGGATGGATGGATATATTCTTCCATACAATCAACATAGACAGATGATAAGGCGCTTGTTTTAGTGCTCACACAACTCATCCTGGATAAGGGACTGTGGTGACCTCACCCCCCCACATCTGCAGTGTGCTACAAGGCTCTCTCATGTGGACCACACTGTGCTATTTATAGCTAGAATATAGTTACTTCATACACAATGCTGGCATCCTTCAGAGCAACTAGCATGTTTCGCTAAACGTGGCGCCACGTGGAGAACTGCTGACTCCTCTTACAGGATCCTGCTGGCATAATCTCCTTTCACCAAATTATTATTCTTTAAAGGCCTTAAATGCCCCCCCCCCCACCGTTGCATTCCTTCCACATAAATATGATGGCGCACAGTGAGCGGCAGATATACAACTGCGGGCAGCTCAGGATGGAGACCTTCTCAGACTCGTCACTCTTGGCAATGCACACCTGTCGCACTGGGGGACGTCCACACTACGCAGAGTTTATATCCCCAGCCGATCGCAACATAAGAAATCGGCTTTAATGACAACCTTCGTCACGGGGCAAGGTGATACGGTAAGAATATCTCACCGGCCCTGGGGTTCAATAAATATTGCCGTTAAAAAAAAAAAAAAAAGGAAAAAACGCACAGTCCGGCTAGCAATCTGGTGAAGCAGTAGCAAATGGACCTGTCACTATTTATTTTGAAGAATGATGGTGGAGTCCCCCCCACTTAACAAGCGACTTTCAGCATTACAGCTGCTAACAATTACAGCCCACCCCCCCACAGCCAGGAACAGCTAGCATAAATAAACAAGCGTGTGCTCCACTGAGAAGAGAAGGGAGTTAAGCGTCGCGATAACAAGCCCGGCACGGACATCTGTCATGGCGGCGGATTGTGCCGTACGACGGGCCGTGCATCCTCCCCACTCGCGCTGACAGAAGGCTCGCATGTTTGGGTGGGGGGGTTGCTCGGGCGCTCGAGAACTCGATGTTGCGTGGATATCAGATTCTGCGCTCGCCACATGCCGCTTCCATCGGCGTCGCAATCTGCGAGGGCCGGTTCCCGGAAAGCGCGCGCGGATCCGCGGCAGAGAGGGGATCCCGCTGGGCAGATGTGCTGCTTACTGCCCAGCTGATCTTTCAAGAATGCCTGATATGTATTATTTAGACGACTAACTCATTCGTCTGGCTGCATCTTGCACTGCGGACTGCATGCTAGCGCAATGCGTTAAAGTTTTTTATTATTAAACTGTGTTACCGTTTACTGGAAATGTCAGGGCTACATTCATCCAGCATGACACAGCTGCTGCATACATCATTTGCAGACAGTCACGTAGGACTACTTCACGCTTCTGTGCCAACATACAGTATGATATACAGGTGACCTGGAAAATATAACCCTATACATACAACGTGAGGTAAATTCCAGCAACTCCGCAATCATTAATCATGCTAAATAAGGCGGAATTACACAGCAGACCTTCCCAACCTTAAAATATCACAGACCATGCTGATGCTGTTAATCAGTAATTGATCTTGCTATTTCGTTTTAAACTGGGCTTTCTAGATGAAGTTGGACCTGTCAATGCAGAAAGGTCAGTTCAACATGTTAATTAACCAAGAGGGAAATTAACTAGCTAAGAGTTTAACTGACAACTGGAGCAGAAACTTGATCCAACGAGCTATTTTTCTCGTCAAGAAACTGAGATTTATATGTCCCAAATTTCCAGCCTTAAAACTGCCATTGAGAATCAGCTGCCACCCTTCAAATAGCCATCCATGTGGAATTACAGCTTACACGGAAAACAACTAGTTTGGTGCAACAGTGCTCTCTGGTTTTCCAAGATCTATGATTTTAATTAACAACATAAAAACATAGCGAGGGGAGAAGATCAGAGGGCGGAGGAAGAGGCGGACGTGGAGACCACGAAGCCTCCTCAGACACGGATACAGAGAGTTACTCCTGAGAAGTTGAGTCAGAGCAATGGGCTGGAAGAAAAGGGCGTAGGAGGACAGGAGGAATGAACGAGACTCAGGCAGAAAGGAACAGAAAGTGATACGACCCCTAAGCCCAGGTGTGAAGGAAGAAAGGGTCACACCATGCCTAATGAGGACAGCGTGAGAGGCTCTCATATAGATGTAGATCGCTCCCTCTCGTCTGGGGGATATGAAGCCTTTTTTTGTACCAGAAATCGATACAGGAGGAGGCTGACGTAAAACGCTGCGAGCAGCAGGTCCTTTTCACACTTTGAATAACGCATTACGATGAGTGTCAGGGAAGCCGCCTCCTGCCTCAGCCGACTTCCACAATCCCTCTGCCCGTCCTCACCGATCCAAGGGCTCTGAAGGCAGCACCGCATTGCCGCTGCTAAAGACCACTGACACCGGCCAGGAGAGACATGTACACCACCAGTCAGGTTTTTTTTATTTATTTATTTTTTACCATTTTTCCATTTAATTCATAAACCGCAGATTTCTTTTTTCTTAACACTGTACAGTTGAGTGAACAAAGATAAAAGGAAACAACTCAAATAAAGCAAGTTTCCTTTATAACAAGGAAATAGTATGTAACAGTGCATGTCTTACATCCTATTAACTGTGTGGTGTGGTGTTTTGTGTGGTGATGGCATTGTCAAATTCTAGGCTGTCCTTTAACTTTAAATGCACTAGGGTAACTCTTTCATCCCATGAAACAGAGCAGTATTTAATGTCCATTGCAGGTAGAACTTTCTCTGCTGTTGTAACTGCTAGAGGAGGTTACTTTGATGAATCAAAGATATGACATTTTCTTGCTAATAAAGGCACTCGAATGGTGAATATACTGTAAATGTATTTGCTAGCAAAGACTAGCGAGTGTGTTTCGAGTAAATATTAAGTACCATGCAAATGTAGACAATTCCCAAAACCTTTGAGTGGTTGTCTGCAATGCAAGAGAACTGACCCATTTTATAAAGCACCGCCATGAACGTCATCTGCTTTTAGGAAGGGAGGACAGAACTGAATACAGCCATTCCACGGCCCAACAGAAAGCCAGTGCACAGGGGCTGCTAGTGATGTTACAGGCAAAAACACACTGGCGGATTGGCAGGAGGTCTACGGATATCTTTGGAGGTGAACAGGGAGACGTCATACAAATAAAACACAAATCTGGATGGGGAGTCTTTACCTTGTTCTTGGCGTGGGAGGTGTTCAGTACACTGCGGGTCTCTTTGCCCGTGTAGATCACCACCCCGATCACTGTGCCTGCAGAGGAAGGCAAAAAATATTATGTATACTTACACTTCTGGTGATTGTGTGTGTGTGTGTGTGTGTGTGTGTGTGTATATATATATTATGATGATATATATACACAATCCACACACACACAGGTTTGTAATTATATCTTTGTGGGGACTCTCCATTCATTCCTATGGGGAAAACTCTAATCCCAACATGGTGCTCTTAAGCCCTACTCAGCCCTATCTCTGACCATAAGTAACCACAGAAAATATGAGACTTTCGGTATTTTTAGTTTTGTGATTGCATTCACAGATCTTTGTGGGGACCTGAAAAATGGTTCCCACTACGTCAAAATAACCGGTTTTTATTATATTGTGGGGAACATGTGGGCACCACAATGTAATATAAACATAATCCCCCCCCACACACACACACACAACAAAAAAAAAGCTGAAAACACTATCACGTTCCCTTGGTTAATAATTACATCAAATACGCTTGCAGCATTTCCCATTATAATTACTGCTTTGTGCAACAGTGCAATTTTTCAACATCTCTGCTTATTACTATCAAATCCTACAATCTGTAAAAAAAAAAAAATATACGCAGATGGAGACGACCACCACACACAGAGCCTGGGTCTCCCCATCATCTCCACAAATTGTTCTCCCATGTCTCTGCGGTTATTCTGTGCTTCTGTGCATTTGCTTATTTCCTCCTTTCATAAACAGCTCTGCCGTTACTGTTTCATGTCGACTTATCCTGGGTACTTCCCGTCGGCATGATTTAGACTCACGGAAGTGCCGTCATTAGCCGTCCTCTATTCAGAAAAGCACTCAACAGACTTAGAAATAAAGGAATAAGTTTAATCGAGGTGATATTTCAAGATACCCTGATATACGTCAAAATAAAGCCAATTTCACACTGGAGAGAGGACACAGACCCAGACTGGTATAGGACAGCTTCTGAAACTCCACAGCATGCAGTTTAACTTGGGAGTGCGATGATTAAGCATGCAGGCCTGTAACCTGGCTGTTGCCGGCCCCCAGTTCCACGAGGTTACGCAAATAAATAAATAATGTCCCGTCACATCCAGCACATTAAATAAAGAATGCAGTCATTAAGAAAAAAAGTGATCAATATTCTCCCGTCGTCATTGGCCAATTCATTATAGTGACCTTGTTCGAAAGACAAATGTGCTATTAATATTAAATGAACATAATGGAAGACGAAGGCCACTTATATACTTAAGCACAGCCTCAAACATTCTCTGAGTCCTCAGAACTCCATGAGAAAAGGATGGGAGAAAAAGCAGAAGTGTTTTCTCAGGTCCAGGAAGTTGTCTTGGAAGTGAGACGTAAAGGAGGAGATTAATCAGTCAATCAGCAAACGGCTAGAGCTGAACAACGGCAACCAGGGCTGAAGATGGCAACACAACACCAAAAATTAAACTGTTTCTGATGTTTTCTGAGTGTAAAAGCCCTGCCTGCCCCTGTCTGAGGAACCAGCATGGCTCTGGGAAATATCCAATATACACTAGTGGCCAAAATTGCGGAAACATTTTGGCAATACAATTTAAAAATTACTACAAGAATGCTGCTGGTAATGTTTAGAAACAATGTTGCAGATATCATACATTGGACGGTTAAGTAAAGTTCTGCAACCTCTAAAAATTAGAAGGATTTCCATAAATTTGGCCATTAGTGTATATAATTTGAACATTACCATGGTTTCGCTAACGGGCGGGACACTGAGCCCCGGGTGGACGCCATGCCCCTGCAGTGACGTCAGGTTCTGGCCCACAGGGAAAGTGTTCTGGTCAAGGTCAGGCCATGAGGTCCGGGTGAGGGAAGGCGTGTGCAGGGAAGGGTGAGGTGCACAGGGAAACTCCTGCGGACCTGCTCCCCCATCGCGCCGGCTCCAGTTGCTTGAGAGCTGAGCCTGCCCGCAGATCGATGGCATGGAGATCACTAACGGCACGGACAAGCGACGGCCGCAGCTCGCGGGGGATTGGATAATTCGGGGGGGGGGGGGGGGGGTTAAAAAAAATGGGGAAGGAAATAGTTGTACCCGTGTGCCGGGCAAACCGTGGGTAACGGATTAGCCATGGGTAATTAAT
>JABFEA020000050.1:6796435-6806693 GCA_019775915.2 Cyphomyrus plagiostoma | reverse complement strand
CCCCCCCCCCGCCCCCCCCGCCCCCCCGCCCCCCCCCCCCCCCCGCCCCCCCCCCCCCCCCCCCCCCCCCCGCCCCCCCCCCCCCCCGCGGGGTAAGCCCAGGCTGACTTGTGCGGACGGGCAGCCGGCAGAGAGGCACACACCTCGCACTGTCAGCTTGCCGTACAGCGTCGAGTTCATCTCCTTGTCCCTCTGGTAGCGGCGTACCTCGTCGACGGCCTCGCGCACCATAGTCACCGCCAGCACGAAGCCCTGTGTAGTAAGCAGAGGGGCGTGATGTCACATCCTTTCATGTCCGAAGAGTCGCATTAAAACAAATGTTTCTGACACGGATTTCCGAAGCCACTTATTTTTCCGAGATGCTCACTCGTGCCGCTGGGCATTTTAACAGAGCTATTCATTTTAAGTGTGTTTCTCTGGGGTACAACAACACCAGCATGCGCCTGGGCATCAAACACGCAGCAATGAAAGCTAACGGTTACCTCACACCCTGAACGTCCCCTGAAATTCCAGGTGCTGTGCGCTACATTCCGAACATTACAGTGGCGTCTAAATTAATAGGTCTAGTTAGACAGAGGAAGATATTCTAATCGCTTCAGTGTTCCAAAGACTACCGTTAAAACCTACAAAAGCAGGAGCAGATCTACATAATTTAATACTGCATACAGCAAACTCATTATTTCATTGACAAAATTCTAATTAATACAACAAGCAAAATTTAAAGAACCTATGACTTGTTCCATAAATGATGTGGAGGCATATGCTCCCAAACTAGGAAACAATCCACAATAAGGTAAAAGTGAATAGTTATAAATGACAACATAATATTATTTAGTCCAATGTTTCCGAATCCAGTCCAGGTTTTTGGACTGCCTGGCAGAGAGCTGGGAGGTAGCAAAAAGAAGGACCGACTGTGGGTTCCTGAGGACCGGAGTGGGAAACGCCGATCTAGTCTAACAAAAGTATATGATTTTACTCAGGAACCTACAATGGAAGTATCGTAATTGAAAACTTCAACATAATTATTGTTTGGTAATGTGAAGTGTGGAAAATTATACACCTTGAGAGACTTTCCGGCAGGATATAATTACTTTATAAATCTCATTGTTTTAGAAACAGCAATTATATTTGAAGAACTTTCCCACTGATATGTAGGACTGCATTAGGTGCAATAATAAATTATGTTATATTATTACTTGAAGATTCACTTCTCTCACATGCAAACTTCTGAAGCATCATAATTTTTGTGTTACTTTTAAATTTTTGTTCGTGTTTGAAATTCACTCCATGGACATGACAAGGTTAAAAAAAATGTCAACGGTATTTTGTCCATGATATGCAACTAAACACCACTTGAAGACGGTCATAGAAATATAAAGTTACGATAATTTATTTATGACACAGAAATGTGAGCACTTCCTTAATAAATTCATCACACAGATTATGTTGCTGCACATTCCTAAATCATTTCAACTGGGCTGCCTCAGCCAACTTCAGAAATAAATAAATATCATGGCACATAACCAGCATCGTACAAAAACAGATGACATTTCCAAGAGACAGCAGAAAGAGAAAAGAGTAATCGAAAGTTATACAAACTGGGTTATAATGTTATGTTATGACAGCATGGGGAATACTTCGGAAACAACAATGTGGACATACTGTAGGAATCATTCGATCTGTAGGTAAGAGACGAACTCGTATTTACCAGAGGGCCCCAATAGGTATAAAGGTATCCGATTTTCAGAGCTGGGACAAACTGTGAGCAGGCCACCACCAGGAAGTAGAGGTTCAAGAAAAACTTGAACTGCTGGTACAGGACCTGAAAGGAGAGGAGAGGGTATCAGAGGGAATCGGGCACTGCCAGCGAACTCGGCCCGAGCACAAGCTCCCTCCACGTTACACATTTTTGCTTCCTCCTAGCTCTCTACCATTAGAGAGCTGGGAGGAAGCAAAAACGTGGACCGTCTGTGGGTCCCCAAGGACCAGATCGGGAAACACTGCTTTTAATGAGGTACACAGCGCGCCAGACTCAGACTAGCATCTCGGGTCAGTGGCGCTTTCACAGGAAAATCCGTACAGATTCTACAATGTAGATCCTGACTGACTGAGAGAAGGTGGGCTGACAGAGTCGGCCCAAGCGGGTAACCGGGTCAGAACTGCTCCTCGTCTGCTACAGAGCTACACGGAACAGGCTTCTGCTGGACGCGCCATTAGCACATGCTGCCTGAAGTGCAGAAACGCTGATTAAAACACAAGTGGCGACACGTTGCACAACAAACTGATCTGAGAGCAGAAGCTTCAGCCCATCCACAGTTAGCTAACGCTACCATGAGGAGGTATAATCACCACAGGCTTACAGAGAGCATGTATGATGATGCACGTATGAACAAGCCATTCTGTGATGTTCCTGCTCCACACAGGAGTCTGGGCTCAAATGGCATGTAGAGACTGGACCGAAATAGCAGGGCCGCGTAAGGAGGGCAGGCGGTAGGCATGAGGACAATTCAACAGGCATCTCTCTCCTTCCTCCTGCAGCCCAATGAAAGGTTTAGATTGAATAATAATCAGAGCAGACAGTCTACACTGAGGCTTTAAAGGGATCTGCAATCAATAACACTCTCCGGCTAATGAACTTTGTGACCTTCAGGAAAATGCACACTGCTTAACCAATTTCTGTGCATTTAATAATTTAAACCAAGGACGAAATTAAAGTCCTGGCTCAGTAAAGATGGGAATATTTATTTCTTCGACAGACAGTTGACATTTTATTGCACTGACAAGAGATAAGTCTCTTAATTATGTAGCCATTAGTTTTTGTGCGTTTTAATAAAGAGATATAATAGATCACACTTTTTCCCCCCAGAATTGCACTAATGGGAGGAACAGGAACAGGCTGACCCTGGAATGGTCACTTAAGCAAAACCTGGACCATAAGCTGGTCTGAGGAGGCGGAACATGGCACGAGCCCAGAGTCACGGATAACTTAACTGCACGTTTGGCAATAAGGCAGTTCAAAGGCCCCATATATCTACATCACTTTAGACCTGACAGAGGCTGCCAAACATGTCACATTTCGGAAATCACCGGCTTGCTTTTTTTTTTTTATACATTTGTATAAACAGCATTTATACGATTGTGAGAGGCAGCAATGCTCGTGACTCAAAACACAACATGCATCACAGAGGTCATGACACCTTGTGGGGCCGCAATGTTTTAAATGATGCGCAGTGTCTGTGATACAGCAGGTGTCTCATTAACAAAATACAAGGAGCATAGAGCCCAAGAATGTATCAGTGAACCACAAATGAAACATTCACTGGCGACACATTTCAAGATTTTTTTTTTTATATCAAGAATACTCACTAAGTAGCATACCTCCTTTAAAATGTACAAAATCCAGCAACATAACAAACATTAAAAATCTATTTTGCTCGCCGAACATGATTTGATGCAAAGTTTTCAGATTAAAGCAGAAATATCATAATTATTGAAATACTAACTGGATTCGCTGCCTCTTCCTTTTCCTCCTATTAATCAAGTTCACACGGCACTTCATGCGTAAATGCAGCTGGTTTTCAATTTCACTATTTGTGCTGCTCACGTTGGCCCCAATGAACATGAATAAAGGATTCAAAGTATCAGGGTGTTATGCGATAATACCTTCCTCGAATAATAATATGTCACAGAATGAACACTGACGAACTCTTTTGGTCTCATCGTGTTTAGTAATACACCCTAATACACCCAGTATCTGGCTGAGGCACATTGCACCAAGGTATGATAGTTATGTTATCTATTTACAAGTCAGAGGGGCCTCACCTGCAGGATTTCATCGGGTCAGCTTGGGTTCACTGGCTAAGACAGAGAGCTAGTGAACTACAGAGCTATTCTAACCCAACTCAAACGTACCCCAGTGCCAAAGTGTTTTCTTTTTGTTCGTTTTCTTAATAATCCCCTGATGAAGAATATACAACTTACAGAGAACTTGTATTAAGGAACTAATTTCCAAAAAGCTTATTATATTAAAAATTGCGGTTAAGTACAATGGATCATAATAACAAAGACACACACGACATTGTGATGTTCGTGAAAATGTTGCACGACTTCAACAGTTTGTCCGTTTGAGGTACAGTACAATATTTTGTTTAGTTACTTTTATTATTACTGTATAAATATTGTTATTATGCACTGCATAGTTATTTTTCCGAGTTAATAGATTCGACTTAAAGATTGACTTTGGGAAGTGCTCCTGTTTGTTAACCTGTAGACCGCCTGTAAATATTTGACATCAAAAATGATGCTTTCACGGTGAAACGCCGCAGACCGACACCGTCGCCCATGCGGAACGAGGGCCAGCTTGCCGCCCTCGGCTCCACGTTCCCACGCTGCGCTCATGCCGCACACTCACCCCGGGCACGAAGGCGAAGACGTTGTACTTCTGGTTCTTGATGGCGTTGCGCGGGTACTTCTCCTCACATTTCTCCGGGCAGCCGAGCCACACGGTGCGCGCCTTGAGCTGCTTCTTCCGGCGGCAGATGTGCGCCAGCCACTCGCAGCAGCTGCGGACAGCGGGTAAAGGGGATCTCGATATCAGCTCCTCAAAGCCACAGCGGGAGCAGACGGCCACCGCAACTACTGCACTGCACCTTCAGTACAATCACTCGGCAAGTATTACAGCCCAGTTCTCAGTGTGCCGCAAGCTTTATTACACAGTGGGAAAGGAAAATAATTTCACATATATTTAGGTAAGACACAAGTGAGGAAACTTAGGGGTCATAGGTCAGGGTCAGCCAGCATCTGACATCCAGGAGTGATTGGGGTTAAGGGCTTTAGTTGAGGACCTGACGGCAATATAATTACTCTGCCAGCAGTGTTGGGAAAGTTACTCAAAAAAGTGACCCATTACAGATAGAGATGGAAAGTTCAGGTCCAAAAAGTACAAACTCAGACCGGGGTTTTGTTTCAACCAATTGAGTATAGAGTGTCACAGTCACAGAGGACTCAGCTGGTTGACTGAAACAAAACTTTGGTCTGGGTTTGTACTTTCTCGACCTGAACTTTCCACCTCTGTCTGTAATAGATTACTTCGGTGAATAACATCCCAAACACTGCTAGACATGGGATTTGAACACACAATCTCTCAAGCACATGCAAAATTTCTTAATTCATATGACCTAGACATAAAATGAAAAAAGGATTAATAGCAGAATGATATGACTTAAAGAGGTAAAATCAGAATTATTCACAGCAGCAGTATCAGACCCGATGATTTGCCCTTAATCTGTGTCATGTGCCTAAAAAAGTGATGTACAAGCACAACACAGGAGTACGAAGCAGGCTAAGCATAGTAGCAGTGGTTGGTGTGCTCGCCCGCGTCACAGGAAGTGGTCTTGTTGCGGGGCTACCTCCGCTGCGGAGCCCAAAAACCCATCAGCTAATTAAACGCAGAGCACTGCAGACGTTAATCATGCTGACGGGCTGCCTTTGACATGGCATCCTAATGAGGTTTCCCGGCATTTTCAACCTTCTGAAAGGTTAGGGGCCTCACTGCAGCGGGCCACCCAAGCTGCTGCTGGCAAACGCCCAGAACACGCCAAGCAAAGTACAGCCCTGGATGGATGGATGGATGGATGGAGAATGGGTGTGTATCTCTTGCATGATATTACATGACACAAAAAAAACACATTTGTATCTATTTTGATTTTGGCTTCATATGTCGGTTTTTGGCCGATTAATAAATCAAAGTTCCACCGGGCGTTCTCTACTGATGCAAACACATCATAGACATTTCTGCCAATTCAAATCAGCTTATCATCACACCACTAAAGAGTCGCACTCCCTATAGAATGTCGGCTAACCGACTGAGATGAATGTTTAATGTATTCATCCAGGGACCGGATCCTTCAAGGCGTGTGACTCTGCCACATGTTGGCATGAAATCACAGATTAACCAACAAGAGATCTGTGTTATATAGACATCTTTCAACTTTCATCTTTTATTGATTGTGTATGAAACAAATGCCATTTTAGAAAAATGCTTTATAGAACTGCTTGTAATGAATAAGAAGAATGTATTCATGGTAAACGTAAAACAGAACCCCAAACTCTGAGACAATGAATTCTACAAAGATTATAGTATAATTCCATGTTGCACGGAGATAAATTACCTTTGTTACATCAACCGTCCCCTACTAAAAAAAACTGTCAATAAAGCTTATCATACACTTGGTCACAGGACAAGAGAGGAAGCAAATTTCCGAATAATGTAAACTGACATATTGATTGAAACTGCCATTAGAACATGTTCCAAATAAATTGGAAAAATTAGTGTTTGTGTTGGCCCTTGTGCACGCCTTCTACCACAGCCAAAGTTTGATTAATTCTTGACTCATATGAAAGATTCAGTTAACAAATGAGGGTTGTTTAAATAACAGAAAATTGGGATCGCCCAAGTTATTCTGCTTGAATTACTCGTATTTCATAATCCGAAAACTAAGCATACAAAAAATACTGGAAAGCATTAAATTAGTCAGCTGTGAAAAATCCTATTTGTTCATTAGAAAAAAAGATCAATATTAAGTTTGCAATTGAGATGCATCACTGATAATCAAACTGAAGTGAAAGCTGTGCATTCAATCAATTTTACAATTTAAATTTATATTCCACAAAAATATAAAGTCAAAAGGACAGCGAATTAACATTCCTCATGTGCTAAGAAGTAAATGAAGCAGTACTTTATTTACAATCAATAGCTGAATTACAAATAACAATAAAGACTAAAATGTACAAAATTATGAATTCAACTGGGGAAAAAAATTGGTCATAAGTGCAAAGATATGTCTATAAAAGTATATAAAATTGAAAATCATATCAAAGTTAAGTCAGAAATGAACATTATAACCGGAATGGGCTCCTAGCCAGAGTTAACTCCAACATAAAAAATACATTCAAAGCAATTCCATCATTAGGCAAAATTAGCTTAATGGCTCATTTTTAGCTGGGTGTGTTTTTGCTGTTTGATTTGATTTCAGACTGCTGATGTGCATCGAGCAAGTCAACCAAACGGTCTCGCTTTACCTGCGTTCTTCACGCTAAGCCACTGACGCGTTGGGAATCCAAACTGAGCCTTGCCCACACACCAGTGGCCAAACAAGAGGGCTAGCGTACGGCAGGCGGCGAGGCCCAAAAAACGCACCGGCAGTCACAAGTGAGCGCGGCAATTCCGACTTGAAGCTGAAAAACCCAAATGTGGAATACGACCCCCCCCATTTCTCAGAAGTACTCCCGTCATATTTTTCTTGGTCCCCTGGTGACCATGAAATGATCAAATGTATATTTAAAGCATATTGCAGACTTGCCCTAAGTAAAGTCAGTTCTGTGATGTTAAGGACTGACAGGATGATAAGTAAATAATGTCCTTAGGTTTTCTAATAGTGCAGGCCTCAGTACCGCTGTAAACGCAGTAACAGCATCCCTATGTACCTGCAGCATACTATCTTCCAGCCGCCCAGGATGAACCAGCCCAGCCCACGCTGTTTCTGGTTGACCCGGGCCCGAGGAAGGGTCTGGTAGTCGCTCTCATCATTCTCGAAAGCCTCCTCCGACATCATCAGGGGCATCTCATCCAGGTGGGATGTTTCATCTTCCACCTGGTACCTGTGGAGGGCGTAAGTGAGTCAGAGCCAGGCATGAACACAGCGGCGAAGGCAGCCCAGAATCACCCCACAGCACTTATAAAAAAAAACGCAAAAGATCACACAATGGGACAACAACACAGGAACACACAGTAACTCACATCATGGTGTCTTCAAGCACTTCGATGAGTAAAAAAAAAAAAAAAAAAAAAAGAATGACATGAAGTCAATATGCTTGTGTGACTGACGGTTTATAGCCTTTGCATCACTGCATTACAGATTGTGGTCCTGCAGGTTTACGCAGCTGATGGTGCGAAGACCACGTGGACTCCGGACACCAATCAAAAGAGACGCTTTTCCAAACGTGACACTGAAATCGGGCAGCAGAAAAGACACGCCGACTGCAAATTTAGATGGAGACGTAGAAGATTCTCATTCTTACAGCCACAGCAACATGGAACTCTTGCAGGTTTGCAGGGCACAACCTTCTCGGATTACTATGCACCTGCTTCCTGAAGAATTAGCAGGTCATCTTTGCAGCAGGTCATTCTACTCCAGGGAGTGTAGTCCATTTGAAAATAATGCACTCATGAGAATTCAGAGGCGAATTCCCAGGACGGTTGTTTGCCTAATGGCACCAGGTTTGCTAACGGAGAAGCAAAGATCACACGGAATTTCTGTTCCATGCCATTCCAGTCCCATCACCCCACTGAGAGTTCATCTCCTGCACCCAACAAGCTAATGCTTCCAGAAGCATTTAGGGGCCTGACATTTGCCTGTAGGCCACTGACTCAGCACCCGCCCTTCATCCACAGCTGCACAGTTTGCCTCTTTTCTCTGACAGCTGATAGTTATTCAGCACTAAAAAGTATGGACTCATTCAACAGCAAGCAACAACGTGTGAAAATATAAACACGTTGGTACAAAAATGATGGACAGCATTTCTGCACTCCTTCAAAATGAAATGCAGGGTGAAATCCCTTTGCATACAGTACTGCAAAGAGACGGTTTTCCTTTGTATATTATGTGAGCCATACCTGACCCACACCCACGCTGACTAGCAATGCCTTTACTGAGCCGACCTGTCCGCAGTGATAAGTCGAAGCAAGCTGGAACTGTGCTGTAACGAATGTCTCTTCGTGGGACAGGTTGGGTACAGCCTGGGTACAGCCTGGTTCCTATATGTCAGTGGAAAAGCCAACATTAGCCATTTCAAAACCTGTCCTAAAGTCACCTCAACCATCTAACATGCATTTGTTTTGACTCAACCACTAGCACGCCATGCTAGGCTAATCAATACTTCAACGGGTTAACTAATTAATTCATCAACTCGATCAAAAAAATTTAATTCATTGAGCTGATGAAGAAATGTAACAAATACATGGAATGACTGGTGTGCCCCTGAGGAGAGGTTTGGGAACAGAAGCAATGTTCAAGTCGGCCAAAATCTTAAGTATTTTATTGTGTCACTGTTAATTTGCATATGGTCTGTTGTTAAATTGTGTATATGCCTTTTAACAAGCATACACTTACTACCCAGCTTAAAATGTTTTCTTTGACTACGTAAGAACAGTACTGAATATTATGGAGGGACCATTTCTGATACATTAAAAACACTTACACCAATACCTATACCTGGGGTGCAACCCAGCTGGCTACCAAGGGGGCTGTTGCGGATACATCCCATTGGGTGGAGGCTCTGTAGCCGACCCAGGACATTCCGGAGGGATTATACCTCCCAGCTGGCTGGGGAACGCCTGGGAAGCCCCCAGTACGAGCTGGAGTTTGTGGCCAGGCAGAGAGAGGTCTGATCTGACCTACTAGGCATGCTGCCACCATGACCCTCACCAAGGGAAGCAGTTTGAAGATGAACAGGTGGAAGAATTTATTAGAGTTCTAATTGGCAAGACCCATTTAGGTACTCACAGTGCTGAGCTTTTACAACTCTGGTGCACAGTTTAAAAGTCAACCTAAATCAGGCATTTTTTAATTAGATGACAGGCAACTTGGATCAAATTCAACTGAAATTCCTATGAGCTCTACTATGGTGCAAAGCGGTAGGTCGCACATTCAGCCTTGGAGGGAGAAACTTCCAGCACAGGCCGCAGGAAAGTTCAGAGCTGCTGTATTGTACAGAATAAATCACCTGCTACTGGCACTCTTTACAAGGCCAAGCTGAGGGAAACCCAGAAGATCATCTCAGGGGTCTGACAGTGACCCCACATCGATCACGCTAAAGACGAACACGCCTTCTGAGCTGACCGATGACAGCACGCACATCTTCACGCTTACAGGGAACAGTCAGGCACGTTACTGCACTTCAAAATGAACGAACGCAGCTATGAAACGGCAATCTTAGACACAAAAGTCAGACTAACACATAAATATCTAACAAAACTGAAATCGTGGCCAACAGAGCCAGCTGATATAACAAAATCCAAAGCTGTTGTTAAGACTAAAAGATGGTTCCATTTAAAACAATTATGCAGAATAGATGAATCAGTAATTTGGCTATAAAACATAAGTATACAGTATATATGTGTGTGTGTGTGTGTGTGTGTGTATATATAGATCTTTAATACATAAAATGACTACTCGTCTTTTAGTGATGCATTATGTTA
>JABFEA020000050.1:6765655-6796335 GCA_019775915.2 Cyphomyrus plagiostoma | reverse complement strand
ATTATGCAGAATAGATGAATCAGTAATTTGGCTATAAAACATAAGTATACAGTATATATGTGTGTGTGTGTGTGTGTATATATAGATCTTTAATACATAAAATGACTACTCGTCTTTTAGTGATGCATTATGTTATATCCAAGTGCTTACAATCCATCCACCCATATTCTGTAACTATCTGTCCAAGGATAATTAAATGTTGCAAATTAAAACTGCAAATCAACACATGGAATTCAGAGCTCGTAATGACACTGAAACCTGCACCTGATAACACTTTTTAGAGTCTATCTCCCACCGGCACTCCTGCTGTGAGGAAAAGGCCTTCAGCTTAACTTCACCATTGTACCTGGGTCTACATCAACACCACAAGTTGCCTCTTCCTTCTACTCTTAACAGTAATCGGGCAGCGCAGGCGAAAGAAGAAAACGTCTGCAGTAACTACACTGGAAACGTATATACGAGGACCTGAATGCTACGAGCAGGCCTCAGGTGAGAAATAATGCAAGCATTACCTGATACAGGACCCAGCTACACCTGACTTGCTGCATTATTCACAAAGCTGGCACAATTGGCCGCATGCGGACAATGTCCCTTTCACAAACACTCTCTCTGGGATTCAGGACACTCCGTCACCGGACACGGAGCGCTGCTTGACTGAGCACACAAAAGAGAGGGGCAGATTCAAGAACTTTTGCGATCTGCATTCATCCCATCTTCGCATAGGCCGGCAAATTTCGAATGCTGCACTGTGGAGTGTCCGTAATGCGGCAGGGCAAGCTCAGTCCCCACAGGGTATCATGTTAACCTCCCATCCAAACAGCCCACGCAAGCACTCAGTTACAGTGAGAGCTTCTTCTTACTGCAAAACCCTGCCTTATTTGTCCCATTAAACTTTTAAGTGGTCTTCCTTCCGCACCTAGACCATTTCCAAATCAGGGCTCCTTTTCCTGTACTTCTTAGGAAGCATTTTAACATTCACAGTTATGGTGCATTTGCAGCTTGTTATAAACAGTGAATACTGATAGTGAATGCTTGCATTTTAACTCTACAGCTTGAAAATACTAGCATGGTTAAAATTGATGGACAAATTGGTATTGACATATGACCAGGCCACCAGATGACTGCAGCTGCCCGTCCTGGAACCAGCTGAGGTGCTTAATCAATATCCAGCAAAAAACTGAGAAGGTCGCAAAGGTCACTGTTGGAAAGACAGTTGATAGACAAGTGGGTTTCCTTTGGGTACTCCTGTTTCCCCGCACAGTCCCAGTAGATGAATGTGTGCCTCAAATCTGCCCTCAGTGTGTGGTTGTGTGCCCTGTGATGGAACAGCATCTGATCTGGGGTGTACCCTAGTCTTACTCTTCCTGAGATAGTCTCCAAACTCCCTGTAGTCATGTACCGGATAAGCAGCTGTGTAACATGGAATGACAGATGGAAGGATGAATGGATGGACAACTGGAATTGCTTTGAAGAAGAAGAATGGCTTAGAACACAGTTCTGTTGCTATCTCTTGGCAAACAGATTATTCCTAACAATAGTGTAAGTTTGTGGCATTTCCTGGACATCCGTTCCATGTATGCATTCTAAGTCCTGAAATTATTTAGCAGTGGTATCCTTATGACTATGAGACGCAACAAAAAATGAAAATCCAAAGGTGTTTATTGATTCATCAGCCAAAGCAAGCATTTCATTCTACAATGTCTGACTCCAAACTTTCTGTACAACGTAACCATTCTTTGCATACGGTATGTGTGATATCTCGTCCAGCACTATCAATACTGGCAGAATGTAGCTATAAATGTCAAGTAAAATGGCCAGTCCTTCAAATCACTCATTAATAAGATCTTCCATACTTTTATGAAGATGGAAAAAGTCATCAGCAGAAAGGCCCAAAACCCTATTCACGATTAATCTGTTTCACCGTAAAGGGCTGAACAGCATGCGACTAGTTCTTTGCTAACTTGCGCTTAGCTGTCGTTTCATAAGTACTTAATACATGCACGTTTTCTGATGGATGCAAACTTCCAGCATACAGCCAGATCTTTCTATCAGTAATAGTCTGGTCGTCTGTAAAATTGGTGTCTTTTGCCAGACTATTTCCCGGTACCCAACTTCAGGGTAGAAACATCGCACCGGAAGGCTAAGGTCAGCTCTCCTCCAAAGAGCCCGGTTCGGCTAGGCTAGGCTAAGCTGGCTGGCAGCCCACAAGCGCTCCAGTCTCTAACCGCACTCAGGATAACAGGTGAAGTAACAAAAATGAGCTACATCCCGATGCGTCGAGTTAAACTTCCCGTTTGCCAATTAAGTTATTATTTAAAGGGCGTAGCTCAAGGCTCGCGTACCTCAGAGGGACAACCGGGCTCCGGGGGTGCTGTCAACGCAGCCTCCGCACCTTCACACAACCGAAGGGCCTGCGTACCTCAGTGGGATAACCAAACTCCGGGGGTGCTGTCAGTGCAACCATCGCACCTCACATAGCCAAAACACCTTCATTCTCACGTTCAGTCACAAGCAGTCGTCTCTCCTTCGCGATATCATAGAGGAAGGCGCGTTTTTAGTACCTGCCATGTCTACCCGCACTGTAGTAAAGGTTTTTCTTAGAGCTCTTCTGTACCGGGTGTAGCTGGATGCTGTCAGCCATCTTGGCCGGATTGTACACAGCGTGACGTCACCGACGGCCGCGGAGGGCGTCGCCGTTCGCCGGCAACGTAATCTCAACGCACGCTTTACCGATTGGTCCTCTTATAATCCATGATTTCTTACCACCAATAGATGTTTAATGCGTTGAGTATTTGTTGCTATAAGGAAGCAAGTCTGGTTGGATAGCGCCTCTCTGATTTAAACGAGCTTGTGGAGGAGTATTTCAAGATCTGTCAACCAAAATGTAGAGAAGTTGACTTTGTATGTAGGGCCGTTATAATTATAAACCATAAAATATTAATTCCAGTTCCCAGAGAAGAACTATAAAAGTGTAAAATCTGTAAAACACACTTTCACTAAGGATATTATAAAACTATGCATTAAAGTGCAATAAACATTTCCAAGAAATATTACATTTGATCACAAAAAACAGTGAAAATGATCAATGATTTCTGAAAAAAAAAAAAAAACACTACCTTGGGTCATACGAAACACCAGCGATATCAGAGCTGGAACCATCAAATTTCTGGAAACCACCATCCAACAAGACCTCAAATGGGACACGGACATCTTCTCCATCACTAAGAAGGCCCAACAGTGCCTATACTTCTTGTTTCAGTTCATGGCTAAGTTCTACACGGCTGCAGTAGAATCAGTTGTTACAACCTCCACCTGCGTCTGGTTTGGCTCTACAACATCACACTCTTAGAGGAGACTGCAGTGTATAATGCGATGCATGGAGAAGATCACTGGTTGTCAGCTCCCCCTGTTTGAGGCCTTGTACACATCTAGGATGTGGAACAGAGCCAAAAAAATAACGTCGGATCCCCTGCATCCTGGCCTTTTCCAGTGTCTTTCATCCCAGCGAAAGCAGAGAATAAGAGCCCAGAGCACAAGGACAAACCGTCACTTTAACAGCTTCTGCCCCCCAGGCCATCAGCCTCCTAAATAAGGACCCATGAGAAGTTGTCTCGTAATCTAACCACCCACTGCACAAACTTCATTAACTAACAGAACTCATTTGCACAAAACCCAAGTTTCCATTCATCTATCTATTTCTTTATTTATATTATGTACATGCTTGCCTCATCTTTGCACATCTCCTGTAAAAAAGAAAAAAAAATATGTAGTTCTTTTTTGGCATTGTGCCTCAGCGGCTAACACTCACTCCCTGGCACTGTGACTGTAAATTGCAGAATATGCAGGTTTCTTCAGAAAGTCGTGGTTAGGTGAACTGTGAGTGCCCGTAGTAAATGATGTGACTGCATATGAGAGGACATACCCCGAGATTGACTGGCATCCCACGAAGGGTGCATTTTGCTCTGTACTTCTTGGGATATTCCCTTGGCCAACAAGCTACCCTGCACTAGGTAAGTAGCTGCGGTCGTTTTAAATTAAGCCAGGCTTCCAGGCACCCTTAATGGCATATTGACATATCGCTGGGTACACTGGGACCACATCCCTGAACTGCTTCTCAGTTGTTTATTTCACATTTCTCGTTTTCAGCTTTAAATGAAAGCCACTTAAACAGATAAAGAGTTTTTACTAGATGTGCAAATAGGTACCAAATATTTAGTTCGCTGGCATGACTGAGGCACGGACATGAGACTGTGTACTGAGCTGCCTCATCTGCGCAGCTGTGACTGGTGCTGGTGCCAGAACGGACTCCTCACCCCCATGATGTGGGCCATCTGAGTCACCGGGATGCACCGCGAGTGCACACTCTTCTGTTTGTTTACCTGGGGCTGTCATGACTTACTGACATATACTTTGTGTAATGATTGAGCCTAGAAACTGTTTGTGCATGTTACTGCCTGTGTTTGTATATTCATTTTAAACATTTATCATTGATTGTTTTTGAAGAGAGAAAGCATGGAAGTGAATTCATTATTTTCACAGTATCTCTCATTCATTGTCATAACACCACATTGCAATGTAAAGATAAGACTGATAGGACTAGACTGAAGATGGAAAAGATACATAAGAAGCTCTAAGGACCGGTATTTTCAGACATTAAAACCGCACTCTGCATTATACAACTCAGCTTCAATGAAAGCGTAAGTAAAATAAGTGTAAATAAAATACTTTGGAAAAGATATCTTAATTACTGCTAGATTTTTCCCTCATAAATGTTATGAGCCAGCAGAGAAGAAACTGAGAAATAGAGCATTTTATTAAATGTCTGCAAACATTTAGAGAAATTGAGTGTGCTTGCTTGCAGCTAAATTTAGGCACAATTACTCTAATGTCAGCTGTGGTCCTTTTGAAATAGGAAGTCCCGTTATGATCAAATAGTAGTGCAATGCTCGCCTCTTTAAAATAGTCATTCTATGTGCGCAACAGCCCATCATGAGGTCATTGTACACGCAAATGGACCCCAAGTTTGTCTTTTGCTTCCTAAATGGGAAAAAGTTAATAATCAGACTGGCTAATTTCTGAATAATTAAAGAGAATGTAATCTCTTCAAGGGGGCTGCAAAAGCGATTGAGTCAGACTCCTAGGGAGGGCGGACAGATTTGTTTGGCTAGTATTTACCAGATTGTCAGCCTAATGACAGAAATACGCTTTCAGTATTTTGAGAACAGCATAACTTTTAATGCATTTCTAGAGAGATATATGTATAGATATTAGGGTTGTATGACTTGTATGAATTATCGTGCATGAAACAGATGTAGTCATCGTGTTTTAAATATTTCACTTTTGCTGAAAAGTATAAACATTTTAAAATAATACATAATGCTGTGTATTTTATTCAGAAGTAAAGAATCCACTCCATACTGGCTGAATATACAGGCTGATGAATTTTCACCCTTTCTATGGTATTATAAAATAATCTTCTTACCAAGTAGAAAAAAACAGGCAGATATTAAAAATACAAAAAGAATTCAATCTTATTTGAAACTCATCAATTATTGATATTTACACATTTTACTGGGTACAACATTGAATGAAAACAGACAACAAAACATAAAGCATAAAAATGAAATCATTTTTAGGGGACATAACAAATCGATATACCACCTGTCTATATATATCTCATATATCCAGAAATGCAGTCTTTGAAAATCCTTCCTTAAGAGTTATTTATTCTGGGAAAAATTCATCATTGAAAATCTAGAATAAAAACATTTGTGTGTCTCGTTATAAGTCATGTTTGCTATGTAAGACTTCAGTGTCCCCAAAGTTAAATCACAGGGATTTATTAAGATGTATTTCCTTAGGTGATATTAATTAGTTAATATTCATCTAGTCAGTCAATATTCATTTGTTTGCCCTTTTTCGTAACTATGGGAGGTATTTTCTGCAAAAAATAAAGTGAAAATGATAAAATGGAAATTAAAATGAAACTGAATTAAGCTAAATGAATTGGAAGCCGCAAATGAGTTCTTAGGCCCCGTGTGACTTTTCCATTAGTTTGGTAACACGGGCAACCATGCGCAAGGAATGCAAGGACAACGAAATCAGCAAACGCACTGAGAAAGCGCAACAGTGATCCATAGCTCCGCCCACTACCCGCTTCATTTAATATATATTTGTACATTGTGAACTTAAAAATGAAAAAGCAAAGTAAGAAATGAAAAGTCAAATTGGAAAACGAAAAGACAAAAATGTTTTTTAATTTTATTTTTACATTTTTCACATCTGACTCATACATGAGTGGAAAATTAAAATGCAACTGGTGCTATTTCATTTTAATTTTCATTTTGTTAGGATTTTTGCATAGACTTCGAAAACTAAATGCCAAAGTGTAGACTGTATTTTCATTTTATCATTTTCGTTTAATTTTTTTTGCAAAAAATACCTCCCATTTGTAACATCTGCTGGTTTTATTGTTCATCAGCCTTGTCATGTTCCTCTCACAAGAACAAAGAAATAGGTAACACAAATTCCATGTGTACTCTTACTCCTGGGTCATTGATTTGTTTTTTTTTTAAACTATTCTCTAATTTTAACATAATGATGTCATCCAATGTGTAGTCATGGCAACCTTCAGCATTAAAGAAACCCATAATTAACAGGCATCCAAAGAAACACATTTAACTATCTCTTTGTCTCTTTTTTGCATGTTTCATGAGAGCAGCCTCTTTACATCGTGTTTTCATCTCAACTACGTGGAATAAGTCACTATAGAGGCGGTTTCTGTTGCCACATTCAGCATATACATATATGTCACATAAGGGGAAATTACATGTTGTTATTAGGATTAAGAGATTATGACTAAGACTGGGATTAATGAATGAACCGAGGCAACCTTTAATTTTAAAACATGCAAACACATCGCCCTGACCTTTGTCCTCCATCAAGGTTTGTCTAATTCTTGTATGCACCACCCAATACGCATACAAATATGTCTTCATTCTAATGTCATTTTAAATGCCTTCCATTTTAGGTTCCTGCACCCTTTTATTTGGAACAAACCGCTTTGTATAACTTCTAGAAATCATCTGACGATACTAGTTTGTGAAAATATATGATAGTTCAAGTAAATGTGCTTGACCTACAAATAAAACATCACATCCCCATTTTATTAAAAGAAAATTACACTTTTGTCTTTATTAGAAGTGACATTATCTGCCTAATATTGGTACTCCACATATTAGAAAAAAAAAGAATTAAAAGAGCACTATTAAATATATTTTCCTATACCCGCATGTTTTATATTATAAATACTAAAGACATTAGTATTACACAATGATGAAGAACTAAATGTAAAGATTACAAGAGTTCAAACAATTCAAGTTTTCAACGTGATGACAGAGAAATCAGTCGAACAAGGACACAATTCACTTTAGGGCCTAAAAGAATCTCATAGATTGAGGCCACTTTTTGTACAGTGTACAGAATAAGATTAATTGGATGAAGGCCTGCTTTGCTCTGTGCAGATGACAATCACATCACATTGTCATTTCACTCATAGGAATAAGAGGCTAGCATATCATCGACGTGTTAGGAAATTAGATAGAGGCTGATTTCTCTAAAATAAGTCAGATTAATTTTAAACAAACAGTATGAACCAAACGAGTACCGTGCAACTGAAACATGGTGTTCTAGAATAATGAATGCAAAAAATAATACAACAAAATTAGAGCCAGATAAAGACAAATCAAACAAATTTCTAAGAGATGCTAAATACTAAAATTCCAAAAGGAAAAACATTTTCTGTACATAACATAGTACATAAGTATTCAAACACACTTAACGGCTGAAGCTGTCTTTTGTAATTTAACTTGTATTTTTTACGTTAATTAATCCCAATCTCTTTGTTTTCCTCCATAAACCTGGAGAAGGGGTGCCCCCCTCTCACGTCCATGCTCGTTTTCTCAAGACTTAATATGGTGGGGCTCTTGCCATTGTGCACTCTGTCCAAGCCCCCCGACAAACTCCCCAGGGAAGGAATGCCGCTACCCCCCAGGGCAACAGGAAGTTGGGGGATGCCACCATTCTGAATGACGGAGATCTCGTTGTTCTTCATCGCCAGACCGTTGGTGATCGCTGCCGCGTACTGGTTCCAGAATCCGGGGTCCACGTTCATGGCTCGCACTGCCAAGTCCTTCTGGAACATCTCGCTGAATTTCACGGCATCACTGCCCAGCAGCGTCATGGGGTTCTCCACCGAAAGACGTCGCCCCCTTCTGGCTGGTGCGTTGTTCCACATATGAGTGCCCATGTGAACCTAGGTGGTAGATTCCAGACAGCAGGACTTTACTTCTACAGCCATGAAAACCTGTAACCTTTGTATTGATTGTGAATGTTCTCACATAGTAACCGCTGAAGAAAAAATATATAACATGAAGTAACCACATAGTCGAAAGCTAAAAATTCTGAAAACATTCATCTGAAATATTTTGATCGGGTAATTATGCCAGCAGCATTCTGATTAATATGTTCTTAATGGATGACTTAATGTGACATAAACATTAAATTTAAAGGGGTAAACTGTAATTATCATAACAATAACCAGTTTCTCAAGATGTTCTAAGTAATAATTTACGAGAGCACATATTCAAAATATGGTAATTTATGTTGTTTGTGACTTCCATCTCTAACATTAAGAATTATATTGTTCACATTATTTAATGAAAATCCTAAAAGAAATGTTACTATTGTATAAAAGCTCCTTTTGACAGTTTTAATTTGGGCTATTATGTCCTGTCTGTCATCATATCAGTGACATTTTTATATTTGGGATTATTTTTAAAAGTCAAAACACGGGCTTAGTAAACACTCCTAATCTAATTATGATATATTACAAATTGGTCATACTGAATCATGTATTTCCCTAAAAACCTGAATATGAATAACACGTAACACTTTATATTAACTGCACCTTTATAATGCATTCATGTGTCATTCAGTTTTAACATATATTAGTCATATAATGTTTGTTATCATCATTTAATGTTTGTTATTAATGTGTAAGGTATGTTAAGGTATGTTATGATGTTAAGATATACTTACATGCTGGTTGTGAATGTTCTATGAATGCATTATGACGAAGCACTAAATAATCTATAAATGCATTACAAAGGTATTATGAAGGATCAGTTAATGTAACATGTTACCAAATACTGTAACATGGGTAAATAAACCAGAACTAATTGGCAAAGCAATAAAAGTGTTAAAAATGACTAACCAGAGCACAACGGGAAGCTGAAGTGGAGTCTACTCACCTTCAGGTTCCCCTTCGTGGTGAACGCTCTCCCACAGATGGAGCAGCCGAATGGTTTTTCCCCAGTGTGCGTGCGTTCGTGGATCTGCAGGGCACTGGCAGATGAGAAGTTCTTTCCGCACGAGTGGCAGTTGTGCTGTTTTGGGGTCCGGCGAGGTGGTGCTGCGGGCGCTGGCATAGATGTAATCCCAGGGCAGAGTGCCGTCTGGGGAACTGCGGCCATGCCAAAGGGTAAGTGTGTGCCCTCGCTGGCAGAGATTGGCTTGATGTGGCCATTCATTTCGATTTTGACCATGCTGGGTGCTGTGCTGGTGATGAGGCTTGGGGCACTTTGACTTGGACCTACGGCAAACAGGAGGTCACACATCTCAAAAGACAGTCCTCAGTATCTGTGAAAGCAAGATCTGCTTGAACCCACCTGTGACCAAGACATTACAAACTATGACAAACTATGAGGTTCTCTTTCAGGCCACTCTGACTTAGCATCGACCTTCACTTTTGGAAATTTTGCACAAATTTGTTACTGCTTTGAAACTTACCATGCTCTCTGCTCAAGAACAGCATGTTAAATTGAGTCTCTTGCTTGATGACAGGTTTGCTGAGCTGGTCCGTAGTCAGGTTCAGTGCCCCATTCTCAAATGTAGGTGAGGGAGACTCCAGTTTCTCACACTTGACAGTCATTTCTTGTGTCCCTTCAGCATGGTTTGTGCCTGGTGACTTCAAGGGGAGAATCCCCGACTGGCTGAGAGTTGGAGAAAGGGCTTGAATGGAACTGGAGGACTCAGAAATTGCAGGGCTTCCTGCGCTCTGGCTCTCAAGGTCTCCAACTGCAGAGGATGAGTCATTAGTCAAGTGATCCTGATCTATAAACCCATTCTCTATTGACTTAATCCCAAAGGAATGGCTCATGTTTACTGCGGAGTCAATGACTTTCATTTGATTATCCTGGGCAGCAATGCTGGAAATTACTGAAAGAGAAGACAAGCTGGCAGATGTACTAGAATTGTTGATCTGGACTTGAGAAACCTCTGTGTTGCCTTCCTTGAGTTCTACCTCATCATCCACAGAGTTGTCATCCATAAATTCATCATCGTAACTGCTCATGTTGCTGAAATCTTTTTCATCAAAAGAGAATTCAGTATCCATGTCTTGGAAGTCTTCAAACATGGGCGTGTTTGGAATCTGACCCCCCATGTGCATGCGGATATGCTGCTGGAGGACCACTGCATTGGTGAACTTTTTTTGGCAAATTGGGCAAGAGTGCTGAACCCGCAGTGGAGGCTTTGCTCTATGGACTCCAAAATGTGTCTTCAGGTTGCCTTTAGTGGTGAAAGCCCGGCCACAGACTTTACACTTGAAGGGCCTCTCCCCAGTGTGAATGCGGTAATGCATCTTCAGTGCACTCTGGCAGCTGAGAACGCGGTGGCAAATCACACACTGGTTGGGGTCTGTCATCTTTTTGTCAATGTTTTCAACCAGCTGCTGCAGCTTTGAGGTTTCTGAGGTCTGCATGGAGTCGAGGAGTCCCCCGAATGGAAACTTTGCCTTGAACTGATCACCGACTGATAAGGGTACAGGGTTGGAGATAGGAGAGGTGGGAATGTTGGCCTCCATAACCTGTGGGGTTGTGACTGTGGTTGTACTGGTACTGGCTGAGTGGACCTGAGGGCTTGGGGTTTTCTCCAGTCTGGTTATGCAGTTTGAGGGCAAGTGAATCCCCTCTGATTTACAGTCTGCAGGAGAGGAGTCATCCCGAATTGGGAGGCGTGGAGATTCTGAATCAGCAGGAGTACCAAGCTCAGTGCTGGGATTGGGAGACAATGACGCACATTCACTAGATGCAGGGGAAGGCCTCTGTGGGGACCTATTCAAAGGAGTAAAACTTTGGGAATCGCTGTAGCTACCCAAACTTGGGAGTGATGGTGGAAGTTGGAGACCCACTGAGGTGGGAACTGTTGGTAAAACCGGTTTACTGTCTAGCCATGTTGTCCCTGGCTTCTCAGGGGGAAATGACATTCCATAGGGAATTCCGGAGCTGGTAGGCACATTGTCGAGGTATTCCGGTACAGGGTACGGATTCATCTGGATGTGAGGATACTTCTCTTTGTGCCGCTGGAAGTGAACCTTCAGGTTCCCCTTGGTGGAGAATCGGTTGCCGCAGATGTTGCACTTGAAGGGCCTCTCCCCGGTGTGCGAGCGCAGGTGGATCTGCAGGGCGCTGTCGCTGCCGAACACCTTGGCGCAGAACCGGCACTTATGCTTGAAGAAGGGATCTTCTGAACTGGCCTTAGTGTCAAAGATGGACACATTGGGTGGTTTCCCCTTGCGATGCTTCACCAGGGCATTGAGCGGATCCAGTGCATTTGCTGTGGCGGCGATGCTGGCTAGCGGGTTGGGGAATATGACACTGCTTGAGGAGCTCGGAGGTTGTAGCGGTAAGTTAGAAGGAGAGCTGCGCAAGTTGCTTAGTCCCTGTGACACGGGGCTTGAGGTGTTCAGAGGTTGGGGGCAGCTACTGCCTTTGTTATTATATGGGGGCAGCAAAGATACTATGGTGCAACTGGAGGGACTCGCATCTGTATTTGCAGGAACAGAAGTGTTGGTGCTCGATCTTGGACTGGATTTCCCACATGTGGGTTGCAGATTTTGTATCGGGGGCCTCTCCGCAGCCGACGCTAAGGAGAGAGACGCCTGTCCGTTTACAGCACAGGACATTACAGCTGGAAGCGCCTGAGCAGGGGAAGCACTGCAGCCCTGAAGAGGGCCTGCCCTGGTCCCCAAAGACGAGCTTTGCGCAGTCGCGGCTGCATTCAGAGCTAGCTGTACGGGCTGCTTGTTCATCACGGCCACCTGGCTCCAAATCTGCTCTATGAGCTGCAGTTGGTGGATCTGCTGCTGCTGCAGTGACATCAGCTGATTCAGTATCATGGGTATGGCCATCGTGGTCGTCCCGCTACCAAGCCCCGCACGGAAGCCCTGGGAGAACTGCGCCACGGCTACCCTGGTGCTCTGCAGAGTCTCCAGGGTCACGTTGGTGTTTGGAATGCTGTAGCTCATCATAGAAGATGGAGAGAGGATCTGAGGTAGAGATTTGGTGGCCGGCCCAGATGGAGGCTCGGGCTGCTCCGGGTCCGTGGATTTTTCAGGGGATGGTTCCACTTCCATCGGCTCGTTTTCCTTTTCGCCATCTGCCTTTTTCATCCCGTCCTCACTCACGTCTGCCTCTGCGGGTGAGTGGCATCCCTCCGCGTCCTCAAAGTCAGCCAGGTCACCGGAGCAGCTGGGCGCCGGCGAGAGCTCGGCAGGGCAGGCGGGCGTGACCCCGCTCCCGCTCATGACCAGCACCGGCGCGTCCTCTGTGCAGCTCTGCTGGTGCTCGCAGAAGTCGGCCCACTTGAAGAACTCGCCGCAGCACTTCTCGCAGACATGCGTCTCCTCGCTGCCGCTGCGGCTCTCGTTGCCGCTGTCTGCATCATCCACTCCTTCCCTCAGAGGAACTGTAACGATAAAAAATGGCCAAAAATGAGAAAGTGCCCACAAATCATACAATACAATCTCCCTACTGTTTTTTTTCCTTTTGTTTTAACATAAGTAAAATCAATTGGCCTCATTGTACTAATCGCCCTACTTCACCAATTATCAAGACCCAATTTTTGAATTCACTCTCCTAATTCCCATCTAATCCGTTTCTTTGCACAATCCATCACATTATGAGGGATTATCAATTGTGGCTACTGTTGCTTAATGAAATTCCATAGTAGCTATTGATTTCCAATACATTCATACAATTCACAGCTGCCTCATCCACTGGGGTACAAATTAAGGCTGTGATTGATTCATCTGGATTCTCCTTTGCCAATATCAGACAACCTCACTTCCACAAGAATATAAAATATCATTTGGTACTTAATATTTTGAAAATAATATGCAGTAGTTAGGTTTCATCAGACTAACTGGCTGCTTTAAATGCAATAAGCTTTTGATACTTATAATTACTCAAACATTATTTCCTATTCTGAACATTATTTTGTATGTTGCCTACATCAGTTTCAGTCTTTTTTAACTCTTCTAAAAAATAATATTTGAAAACTGCAGTTTGGTTACTATTTTACTTATTTCTTCCCTTTTCTTATTAAAAAGTATATTTAACGAATGACATGCTGGTGCCCAAAGCCAAAAAGCCACTAATTAGTCCCACATGTTTATTTCCTGTTGTCGGAAATTGCTTCCTTTCCATGTGCCGCCTTCATATGCCAAATAATGAACAAGGTTCTGCTTCACACCGGATCAAACGTCTAACTGCATGAGAAAAACATGGGATGCCAGCCACATGCGTGTCACACAACATATGTGTACATGAAACAGTGGCATAATATTCTATTTGTTTTTAATATTTTATATTAAACATTAAACATAGATGTTTGATTTGTTTCTTTGCATGAGAAATCAAAATTTATTAAATGTAAATAAATGTTTCACATTCATTTTAAATGTGAAATCTGAATCAAAATATGAGGAAAAAAATCATCGATTAGAATTAAGCAGACATGCATTATTTCTGAAGAGAAACACAAACGTGTAACTAAGAATGCTAATAAATGCTTGCTGTTCCAGCTTCCGTAATCTACAGTTTTTTTGATGCACGCTTTTTAAATGGGCATTTTCTTGCTGAACTGCTGACGTTTCAGAGAAAAACAGGCCCAACGGTGGGTTGGTGGTGATTCATCCGCGAGAAATCTTACGATTTCCTGCCAAAGAGGAGGGCCGACCACAGGACTTCCTCAGATCTTCTTTACCATATCATTAAATTAAGAGAACACCTGTCCGAACCTATGTTAAGTTTGTTCCTCAATTTTCACTTAAGTTATCATTTTTATAATTCATTTCGATGACCAATTCTATCTGTAAGTAAACCTCATCCAAAATATTACTAAAATGACTGAAAACGCAAAGTCTAGCATTATATTATTTTTTAAACATAATTTTACATACCAAAAAGATATTTAAAATGACATCAACATTATTTTCATTGACTTTTAGGTGAAATACACATCAATCTCATAAAAAATCCCAGTGTCAAACGGTACATATATTGAGGGATATACTGGCTGTTAGTGAATGCATGAAACATTTTTTTATAACCTAGATACTGCATTTAAAAAGGTGTCATGGGACATATATAAGAATGTTATTTTATTTAATGGAATGTAAGATGAAGACCATGGAGTCAGTTATTCAGTCAGAGCTCTTCAGAATAAAAGTCTGACATCCTTTAAACTTGTACAGAATGCATCTACAAAATTAACACAAAGACAGCGCACTGTGCCCATACAGATACACACCTAATCATCAGCAGCACGTCCTTGGCTGAGTCATTTAAGTGCCCTTGACATTCGCGTTTAATGCAGAAAAAAATAAAATAAGCCCTATACCGAACACTTTTATTTAGGTAGATGTTTTATTTAATTTTACTTTTAATGTAATGTTATTTGATTGCGTATGTGGTACATGAAACTGAATGCTTATATCATGCTTTAGTAAATATTTCTAAAAGCTAACTGACAATGTGCCAAACCTGAAAGAATTTATTTAGGAAAAAACAGTAACGTCAAATAAAATACACAAATGCTACTATTCAGATCAAATATATAGTTGTTTTAAAGCAAGCTATTAGTCTGATTTCTGCTCTTTTACCATATCGAACTGAACAGAGAAAAAAAAATGCCCGTGCCGATGTATTGAAGACTCTTTTTCATACCTGAGCCTTAAGGACAGAGTAACAGTGAGTAACTTTTTGCACGATCGTTCTCACATTTAAATCAAGAACAAAGACTTATTTCCATGACACACTTTCTTTTCTCGTGAGATTTATCCAAGCGTGAGGTACTAGGAGAAGGTTAACTCGTTCTCCAAGGACAATTACAAAACTGTGCGACATCAGTCAAAGCATTCTTTTCATGAAAGCCATTTCGTGACATCATGGGTATACATTTTGGATTAAACACTATATTTACAAAGACAAACTTGTCTAACTTACGTAACCTTGGAACATTCATTATGTGTGTGAATATGGCTATAATGTTGAAGTAAAGTATAGTAAATGTAATTGTAAATGACAATGAAATTAAATGTTAGATAAAATTCCTGTTTTTCCTACTGACTTAAAGCAGTGACCATTCAAGTACCAGAAGGCACACAACTGCAAGAAAGTTAATCTTGAAAAATCCTTTCAAGTAGGGATACATTTTCTTCTTTTTCCAGAATTCTCCAGGCCAGTGTGGTCACAGGAGCTGCTGGTGGGGCCTGTGGTCAGGGGAGGGCACTGATGTGCTGAAGTATCTCAGGATCCTTATTGACTCTCTACTGCACACATCAAGATCTCGCTAAACACCAAACCTCAATCAGACCTTATCTGACGTAACCGTAAAGTCCCTAAGGCAGTAATCACACATTAAAATATGTAATAAAACTCTATATTTTTTTTGCCATGGCATTATACACTACATCATGCATGCGGTCCCACTTTTTCTCTATTGTACTTGTGTGTTTGTGATTGCTAAACCATAATTAAAAGACTGCGACGTGCAAAAGGCTAACTTTTCTCCTGAGCATTCATGGCACAGGTAAGTAGATGGTCCGGATGTCAGCTGCACATGGCAATGCTAAATTAAACAGGGACACAAATTGCACCGGGAAAGACGTCCGAAGTAACCATACTATCCCAGCTTTTCAGGGATGCAGAAAAATCCAAGGAGGAGTGCAAAAAATCCCAGAGCTGATCAAATGCTGAGAGAGCAGATCTGTTATTAATATACACCATTAATGCTCACCGCAACATAAATAGTGCGATATATATCTGCTGTTGTTTATTCTGGTAACTACTTGCTACACCAGTGTTAAGTGCTAATTTGCCACAGAGAAGGACGTGAACTTTGATGGTGGCAGGCGGCTAGTTTTGTACACAGGAAGGAGTCGAATGGGAGCGATTGCGGCAGGGATGTTGCTCAATGGAAAATCTGAGCTTTATTGGGGGTGGAGGCCGTGGCTGGGGGGCTGAAGTCAGCCTGGCTAAGGTGTTTGGCGGACTGACCCCCAAAGGCAGGCTAAGATGGAGGTATCGGGCTGCTGTAGGGAAGTGACTCTTAAACACCCATTCTTGGAGGGGACGGGGATTTGGGGGGGGGGGGGGAACAAAAATTCGTTAGCACCCCCTGGTGCTTACCACATATTTCAGGGAAGTCACATTCAAAGACTGTAATAGTCTCCACCGGTTAGCATGGGAGACGGGCAAAGCACCTTAAATAAGACATTGTAATGACAGCTTTGTTAAGGAACATAAAAAAATGCTGTGAGACCGGCTAAAAACAACCCAGAAGAGGCAAAAAAAAATCTAATCTTAATTTTCTTAAAACGCCGGGCAGATCCAGGGCATTAAATTACAAAAATAAACCAGGTTCAAACACAGCTAGCATGACAGACTCTACTGAGGCAGATTTGTAAACTTGTCTATGCACCGAACATGTGGGTTATTTTAAATATTTATACAATGTACCCATTTGTGAAATTGGTTCAGCTAATTCCTGATTTGTAGCAAGGAATTACCACCGGTCAACACGAGCACATTACTGTGGGTGAATACAGATGTGCAGGTAACTGTACCCAACTAAAAACTGCTTGTCATTACGTTTCTCTTAATCGAGAGACTGAACTTAAATGACTGATACAGGTCTGAAACGGATCAGCACGAGTAGTTACCACACAATAATTAACTAATTACTCATTCATGACCAAAACACTCTGGAAATGTACACGGAAATGTATCAAAAGTTTTGAGCTATTAGTTAAGTTCTCCCCAAGCGAGCTTGATGGGCCGAATGGCCTCCTCTCGTTTGTATAGTTCTCATGTTCTTGTAATGTCATTAAAAGTTAAAAAAGGGCTAATTTTCATAATGGGATGTAATACTCACAAGAAAATAACAAACACTGTAAGCCACTATGCAAAAACTTCCAAAATAGAACTATTGTGACGTTGAGGCTTGCGTTGATTTTCAAGAAACACGATCTATACACACACACATACATGCGCTCGCGCGCACACACACACGCACACACCATTCTGATAGCCAGCAGCATGTACGAATGACATGAGTCCCACATAGCACATACTGTCGTTTTCCCTTCCGTCATTGTGTTACATTAATTCATGAGTGTTTGAGTGAGTGCACTTCCTGAGAGCTGTTAAAGTAGCTATGTGAAATGCAGAGTATGACCCTTCCCTGTGCACGAGATAAGCCCCGCCTCCCGCCTATTCTTTGTGCATTTTCTCTCTGTATACATGCGTATTTCAATGGACAAGCCTTTGCATTCGATACCTTTGAAGAAAGTAAATCATTTTCGTGCCTGCTCACAAGCGCGCCTCTCCAATCACCTGACTGTGGCGCTCTTTTTCTAACGTAATTGTTCTTAAAGCTGTACAGGCTTCTCGACTTCGCATGACAGTAAGTTGAACAGGGCGCCCACAGAAGAGGTCATCCCACTGTGGCTGCATCCCAGTGGGATCATCCCCTGATGGATGCCATTTTGCCACAGGCCTTAATCTGCACACGTTCCAGCTCCCCGGGTGTCTGACGAAACAGCGTATACTAAGGCTGTGAAATGTATCGAACCCTAGTGATTCTGTAAAACTGCACGACTCTGATTAAATGGTGTAACTGACTGCAAACCACTGAAGGGTGCTGAGCAAATGAAGCATGAAAAACAAAGCAGTTCCAGAGACAAACAAATGCTATGGCAAGTACTTTCTTTTTTGTGTTGAAGTACCTGAAACTAACCACTGTGAACATAGCAAGTCTGATAAATATCACCCTTCACAAATACAGATTTTAAAAGTGCAATACATTAGTGCGGGTTATAATTAAACACACCATAAGTTCTTAGATATAAAAGAGCATCATTTTCATCATTAAACTAACCAACTTTACAGGGAATTTCAAGTTTTGCTAAAGAAAATGCACAAGATAGGCGCGATTTCTGGGTTCTTAGAAATATAAAGGATTATCAAGCTTTCTCTATTTATATTTTGTATTATTGGTGAATTTCATATTTATATATACACTGATGATTCTTAGAGAATACATCAAAATTCTCCAATTACACAAAGTGCATAGACTTTCAGTTTAAAAAGTTGAATGCTATTCTGGCATTCGGAGACTAGAAAATGGAAATAGGCACATTCTTACTACACTGTTTATTAATAAAAGTTAGTTGATTTTCTATGCAATGAAACTATCTAAACCTAAATTGATAGTTGTGGCCTTTTCAAACGTGACTCATCCTCAGTTTTGTCTCTTTAGAAGAAAAAAATCTTTAATCACTTTGTGGTGTTTATGGTGATTCCAGGCACGGTGTAGCTTCTAAGCTTTTGCATGCTATATAAATACGGTTTTATTCAGAATTATTCACTGATATTGAATGTAGTTCTCCCACAGAAAGTCTCTTTCACGCTATTAAAATACATCCTTTCAGCTGATCATGTAGTCAGTCACTGGAGGCGATACAAAACGAACCAAGTGTGAGAAATTCTACGTGATGAAGTAAACAAAAAACATTTCCATAACAATGGGATGAACTTCATTTACCCAGGCATATGCAAGCGTTTCTTTAACTTCGTCAATTGAAATGGTGAGAAAAAGCAGAAGAAGAAGAAAAAGAGTGAAAAACAGCCCCTGCCAAAACTTTCTGATGCATTTCACTTAGGCTTCTCGAAAATAGTCTAGATTGTATGCCAAAATAAATATGCTTAAATCATAATTTTGTCTGAGAAATGTACACGGTTAAATCTGTAAAGAAATTTCATTCAGAACACACGAATATCATTCGTATTATGCGTATTTATACAAAACTGTGATTGGATCTCGGTCACGTTTAATACAGTATCATTACAAAAACAGTAATTGTGCCGTTTTGTTATTTTCTGTCGTTATACCATAAAGCGTGTATGGGACATTTAAATATTTCCGATTTAAAGTAAGAAAAATCCTTAGCAACATTGCCTATGATACACTGGAATGAAAATCCTGAGTGACAAATCTTAAGACCCCGAGAGATAGCCACTTATTTACAACCAAATGTACAAGAAATAGGTTGCAATCATGCAGACTGAAACGCCTTATCCACCACTATTTTCAGAAGATAAACATTTTACGAGACCGCTTAACGATGCTATTTAACTCAGCTAAAAATGACAGCGATATTTGTGCATCTTTATCTGGCTTTAACAATTAAAGATTCATTTGAGTCTTGAGGATGTGTGCATGAAAAAAGGCCACCACGTTTCTGCCAAATGTTCTTTACAGTGAGCTCATCTGCCTTTGTATGGAGCATAAAGATGTATTAAGTATCACATAACAGCACACTGAGATCAAATGGAAAATGTTGCTGCTGCCATCCATCTCTCACTTACACCGGCTCCGATATGGACCGTGTGACCCGCACACAGTCAACTTCATGCCTATAGCCACGATTCAGTTTTTCTGCTCGTTTTGGAAGCGGACAAAAACACGGATAAAGAGACGCTGTCACTTAATTCGGGCCCAGCATAAGGCGAAATAAAAAGAAAAGGGGAGGGGGGGGCGCCTTCCAGTTTTTCTGGACGCTACTCAGAATACGGGAAAAGCAGTTGCCTATGAAAAAAGTCTTTATGAGACTCGCCCCAGAAGCAGTTTCACCCTTTGCTTTGTAAAAAAAAGAGAAAGAAAAAATGAAAGATCATGATTATAATCAAAATAATAGCTAAATGTTTCTAGAATTATTTTAATTTTAATTCGGATAATATTGTTTATACTTTCTTCCAACGATCCCAGATAGATATAGGCTACAAAGTCAAGTTAACGTAACCCTTTTTAACCATAGAAACCTAACACAGGTAAAAACAGTCAAGGGGATATTTGCCGTTCAAACTACCCAAGAGTGGAAGGTATAATTATTAGTGAAGAAACTTTGTGAAAATGACTGAAAGTAGTGTGCCGTCATTAAATCGTGCCAACTATTCCGTGTGGCCGATAAACGGCATGTTTAAGGAGACTCACCGTTTTCAGAAATTACATCAGCTGGCTCCTCTTCCGACTTGAGGTGCTGGGGGTTTGCTTGCTTGCGGCGGGACATGCTGCTGCTTCACTGCCTGCTCTTCCTGCTTTTAGCAGAGACATTAGCGGCGAGCGGAGGGGAAATGTCCGCGGCTGCCGAGTTGCAAAAGTACAGAAATTAGCCGGTGTTGCCGTTGCGCGGATTGCGCATGTCGGTATATAATTATGATAGTGAATAATGCATCGCGATTAATGGTGCTGTGTGAGAAGGATTGGCTGAACTCCAGCCGACACACACTGGCTATGGAAATGAGGGATGGACTCAGCAATTAGCCGCCTCACTCTCCAACTGTCCGGGTTCACTATTCCCCGCCTGGAGGAGCGCGCCGGGCAGCGCTGCCTGCGCCCCGCACGGGGTCCTGCTTGGAGAAGGTCAGGTATTTTTTTGCGAGTCTTGCCTTCTTCTGGCTTGTGGAAATCCGATGCCCAGCCTTCGCGGAGCCCTTTTTTCACTCCAACCCTCTCCGCTTCGCTGCCACTGGCTTTAATACTTATTGAAAATGAAGCGTGGAACTTAACAACACTTTTTCTTGTCCATTTTAAGGCTTTATTGAAAACCTCTCTATTTCTAGTGCTATGAAAATCTCAACTTTCATTCCTTTTTTACACGTTGTGGCGTCTTAGGTCTAGACACATGTTTTCCGTTGATTTATTAATTCGATTCATTTTAAGTATTTGGAAGACATTTGGTTTTCCTTGCACTAAGACATAACTTTAGATAAGTTAATTTGTGGTGGGTAGGTGATTATCTTTTGTTATTATTTATTTACTATACACGCAGACACCAATTCATTGCCAGTTACAATTAAGGTGTAGGGTTTATTAATCTAGAGCCTATGGAGAAATCAGTAATCGTAAAATTTGCAACTGGAAGTTTTCTATGGAGTCGAAGCCTTACACGTCCTCGAGACCATCATGCGCTCAAAGTACCATTTACGAAAAAAGGAGAAGAAAAACTTTTCCAGTCTTGCTTTTATATGAGTAACCGTTTAAAACGTCTTAGATCCGCGTAGCGCATAATACCACGGTGGATAGTAAGATCGAGCCCCCGCTGAAATTTTCTGCTCCGTCTACTCGGAACAAGACCATCTTTAAGTTACAATGCACTGCCGTCCTTTTGCGTATTTTCACTCCTTTTACAAAGACACAGAAATAACAGAGCGACAACAAACGCTTGACTGTTGACTATGATTAATCATTAGGTGATGACTGTTCTGTAAGAACGTTTCGCTTTGCTGATGTCCTGCTCTGTAGCTCCAGTGCGCGGAAAGGCGGCTCGGCGTGTGAGACTCAGTCTCTGCACTACAACTTTTAGTAGGATACGTTGCGGTGTGTGACCGCTAGGATGTACTACACCGTTACTATTTGAACTGGCCTGTGTGTAACAGGGCATCATTCTGAATTTAATACCAAACCAAAAACGTATGCATACATTTTGACCCAGACGTATTTGTAAGTATTGCAATCACGCATACTGGAATTAAACCTGGAAAATTAATAAAATTGTTGGGATTTAATTTTTTTTAATATGCTTACAGCAATCACTATAATACTTAGATAAATAGATAAAAAGGAGTTGAAAAAGGAGATGCTTTCTTTAAAAGAGACATTCTGGTGTTTTGCCTAAATGTTTTAATATTAAAAATATAACATTGTCTTGTAAGTATTAATAAGTCCTTTCATTTTTATAGGTTTGAGAAACGTACGGAACTCAAGTAATAAAGTTTTAAACACTTGCGCACAGATGTGAAAAGCAAATGCAGTAATTTAAGTAACTGCCGCATAAACGTAAAGATACCAGACAATGTAAACATAGCAGTAGCTAAAAATACGCACACTTATTAAAAAGATTACACAGTGACAGTCGACCAAAATGACACTTAAGGCCACGATTTCCGGTGCCTCGGTTCACATTGAGATATAGGTTACATTGCATTTCGTTTACAAATACTGGCACCTGTTAATTTGATTCATTTTCAAACTAAACATTATGGCAGATTTTTTCTCGCTCTCTAAGTTCTTGTACAGACTAACAAAGAGAGATAAACGCATTGCTATAGTCATTTCTGCTGTGTATTAAGTCTCGTGGATGGAAGGAGAACGCATAAGGCTCTATTCACATCTTATATTGACATATATTCACAACAAATTAATTGATATAAAAGTGAACAAACATAAAAATACTGCACAGTTTTGACAAAAAAATAGCAAAATATTTTTGGTGTATGTTAATTCCTTTATTTATTCGTCCATTCAATCTTTAGTCAATTAATTCCTTCATTTAATCAGCTCTTGCCTTTCTTAGTGTTAAACCCCTCCCCCCGCGGCGTCTCCTAGTCTATAATAGTGTGTGTCTGTCATTGAAAACGTAAGATATTCAAATACTCAGCGATTTTCACCATTTTACATTTACTTCTCAGCTCATTTTTTTCGGGAAGGGTCACTACATTTTATGTGACCACTTCAACAAAAAGTTGTTCATGTATACTTAAAATGAATGAGCATTTCATTTAGCCATGAGGTACATTTAACATATTTTTGAGGAGACGATCAGTTATTTGGATACTACAGGCCGAAATTGGGTCCTTTTAATTTTCCTTCGTTATGTGATTTTTTTGTTACTATCAACATGCTGGTGTAATTTTGGGTTAATTAAAGGTCCTGCATAATTTTAACATTGTCAAGCACTTGGTGACGATTAGAATTTGGGCGGATAATACCAACTTCAAATATTTTAAAGCAGTTCTTCAAGGGAGAAAGTTAATTTTAATTACAAAATGGAGTGAAACAATGTAAAAGCCTTCCTGAAATATATTATTATTTTTAACCTCAGGTAACATTTTTCAGTAGCGTAGATTTCTGCGTCATTATTTGTTGGTCGTGACGAAGAAAGGCCATCCTATTTGAAAGAAAACTTTCCCTCCCTCATCATTACAGGACGAAGACTAAAAGGTCGTTATTACTTGGTATTAATAGATTCAGCCCATTCAAGACAAAATCAGCTATTGATAATTGCGAGAAGTATGCAGGGGCCACTGTATCGATCGGTATGTCCCTTATTCCCCTGGTATACAGAGATAAGAGGAGACACTCTTTAGTGCAATATAATTTCTTTTGACCTATCTGCTCGCTACAGACTTATGATGAATAGCCAGAGTGGCTGAAGTCCTTTATCAGGAAACTCGCCCCTTGATATAATATTGATTCTTTATAACTAGCTCGGCACACAGAAATCAAACTGTCTTGTTGGCCGTCATCATCATCAATATCACCACAAAAGCGCTAAGAAAAAAAGATCTCACGCAATGCTCCAATTCCTTTATTACTTATTCAGCTGATTCTCTTTAAAAGATGCACAAAAGATATAGTGTGTGTATATATGTATCAAACAAAATTATTAATTATAAAAATATAAATAAAGCATTATTTAATTATTTCACTCCTTTAATCGTCATAAAGGCTGCTATTTTCGATTGCGTCTTGACTCTTCAGAAACCATAACGACGTGAATTTCACAAAAATACCAAATAATTTGTCAAGTTGCTCGGTTACAGTCTTGAATAAAACTGCCTGTTCCTAAATTCTGTTTTTCGTGGAATATTGCTGAAATATTTTTTTCATAACGCCACAAAGGTGTAGCAGTAAAATAATAGTTTTTGTGCAAATTAATGCACTACACCTGAGTTATAAAATATAAGTATTGTGATCGAATTCATCTGGATAGTGATTATAATTATGGTTAAACTCTTAATATTGATTATTCAACGATCTTCTACGTAAACATCTAACAGGTATTTATTTATTTGTTTGTTTATTTATTTTAAATGTGTAGCGATCATATCCCGCAATTAGAAATACGCCCCAGTACTAACGCTAGCAGACCAGTGAAATATCCGGGTTGTGCCCTGGAGATGTTGCGCTGGTACCGCAGGTGTCCGAGCCGGTGGTGAGACTTTCCTGTACCCCAACCCGCTCCTTTACCGCCTTTTCGTGGCAGGTGGGGGTACAGGAAATCACACATTAATACATTTAAGACTTAATCCCCTTCCTAAAATGCTTCCCCATTTTATTTTAGCAATATAACGCTGGATAGGAGCTTAAACACGATGGAATGTTTGCGTTTATAAATAAATAATTATAACTGTTAAATATGACATTAACGTTAAACAAATGGATACCTAGATACCTTTACTAAAAGCTGAGTTAAATATAAAATGTTAACATACGAACACAATTTTTGATTGATATTAGTATTATATATTACTAGGTTTGATTTGTGTGTTTGAATTACGAGCCATTGCTGCAACCTGATCCCAGCAGTTTTAAGCAGCTGGGCAAAGACGCAGAGAGAAGGCCGATGTGGGCAGATGGAGCGCCATACGTGCCGGGAGGGGCCACTCTTACGTGGATGTTGGACCGGAGCGCAGAACCTCTTACAACCGTCCGGTGCACTTGCTGCCGGTGGCTCGTGTGTATAAATAGAGTCATTTCCAGGGATTTCGCTGACTGTGATGTGCTTTTAGGTCCGCACCTAAAAAACAAACTCTGAAACGCAGCTCCAATTAAATCACAGTGAAAACACCCTTAAAAGGATTTTATATTCACGCACTGTGGGAGATGAGGAGGATTCCAACGTTCAAAAATCTTTACGCAATTATCCTCAACGTGATTGAATATAAGGTTACTGAACAACGGATTTACGTAACGCTGACAGTATGTAGGAATAAATTCATTCGACCTGCAAGTAGTAAAATATATGAATCAGGAAGTCTGCTTTAAAGCAACGTAATTAAAGAGTCTATCTTGTGTCAGATTTGCACTTATTGGCAAAAAAAATAATCATCAGATTCGGCAGATCCTGAGAAACTGAGTCATTTTTTGCCTTTTCATTAAGATAAACTGCCCCAGTCTCGTTGAAGATAGATTAACTACCTGCGGGTTTCATGATCACTCTGTGCCTCAGTGAAAATACAGGAGGAGCAGGCAGGCAGCCGAATTAGTTGTGAATGGATTTGAGTGATTTCAACACTTACAAGTCATTGATATGTGATAACAAGAGTGAGGTTTTATGCTCCTGACGTTGCTAAAAATGACATTTTATATTTCAGAAATCGAGGTCCATTATAATAAGCCATCATTATTTTGCTTTTGAAATCTCGTTTATCATCTTAACATATTTACCACAGAAATTCCTTTTTTTGTGGAAATTGTAAAATGTCGGATCTTGAGAGTTAGCGATTTAAGGTGTTTCTTTGGATGTCAAGTCCTCATATGAAACGAGAACATTTTTCTCTATGTGTTGCCGGGGTTTGTTCCTAAGAGAGACAAATGTGGGGAAATGATGAAAAGGTACAGAAAAACACGGCGTGTCTCCCTGGTGGAAAACGCAGAGTGACGCAGAAGATGAAAGTGCTCGGGTCTCCCTGCCCCAGCAGCCTGCGCTACAGACGCTGAATGATAGTGGCCAGGAAAAGGATTATCCATCTACACGGCTGAACCACCTCTGCTGGCCGAGAGCCTCCACACCATTTATATGAAGAAGAATACGAAGATGAGAAATTAAAAAATAAAAACCTACATCAAAACATATGTGGCATGTTGCTACGTCCGCCTGGGTTCTTGTACATGAATCACAGGGCTGTATCTTCTGAGAAACATCAGAACTACTATACAGCAAACTGAGCATCAGAGGCAATTCTCGGGAGACTGGGGGCCCCAGGAGAATAACTCCATGGGGCCCCCCAACGCACCCCACCCGACGTGGTAAAATTTATGACCAGTATTTTAATGTGAAGTCTAAATTAAGAATTCAACAAAGATCATTTAATAAACACAATTCCTTTATTTCCACTTTATTGTAAAAAAAAAAAACAGAATGCACAAATAAAGAAGATTTTGTCATTGCAGTGAACTACGTAATCGGCAATTTCCTGCCTTTCCCGTCCCGTCCCTATGCCTCTGCTGATCAGGTGCCAGCAGAAGAAACAGAGGATGGGTTGGATTTACCAGTAGTGGGCACCCCAATAACATCATGAATTTAAATGAAACACACATTCAAATATCTTAACGAAATGCGCGACAATTTTTTGCTCGTCTTCTAAAGTGCATGACCTCATCCGTCACCCACGCCGCAGTGTAAAAACGGAAGGAGGAAAAAGGTCTGATTGTTCCTGCACGGCGCATGACATCACTCAGTCACCAAGCAATTATTCGGCAATGATAAACACAAAGGCGGACACGTCGCATCCTCTCTGCCAAATCTGCAAAAGTCGATTAGCCAGGGCAGCATCGATTAGAAATTGGGGGACAGGGGATGCAGGGGAAGGAAACCAAAGGGCATGGAACATAAATCCTCCCCAGCGTGGGCTTTGCGGTTAGCATGCGTCGCTAACAGTGACTTTAACAGTGACTCTTTGAGACTTTAAGAAGCAGATTTTGAAAGTGACCAATTAAGATCAAGCGAAATCATCTTCATGGCATTATCACGACCTGGCACCGCATGGCAGGCTGGTATCAGTGTTTTATTGACCAGAGGAACAGGCCATCATTCTATCGCTTTACTACAGACATTGAGTTAAGATGTTTAAGGCATTACACCTAGTGAATGCAATATGCAATCTTTATATTCAGATAAGTAAAAACAAACACCAACCTGATAGCCCTTCCAGATGAATGAGCTTTTAAGGATTTTAAGATGCATGTTCTAATTGCTTTGGTGGTGACATTGTTTAAACTATATTGTGTTGTTGTACATTGTACATCATTCGACAGTGCCTTAATAAATGGAAACACTAATTTTTAATGCCGGCCAAAAATAGGTTCATTCAAATTCCATCTAATTTTCATAATAGTCATATCACCATTACAGCACATATCATTGATATAATTCCTGTCTTGTCATTCTTCTAAAAATGCATTTATTACTATAAGATCAACAATTCCCTTATTCCTTGAACTCTGGCCTGTTTTTCAGATATAAACACTGGTGAACACAGGCAGACCTCCTTCATTTATGGAATCAATGGCTGCTGTTGCAAGCTAACCACAGACTGCAGTTCTTTGCCCATTTAAAAGGGTCAAATGCAACATTGCCTCTGCTCTTTTGGCTGAAACCTTTTGATTATATCCCCTTAAAGAATGATCCTATAAAAGCCACAGGGAGAGCTGTAAGGGGACACAAGTGAAAAACTGTCTACTCCTCTACACAGTAAAAACGGATAATCATGAATTACACCCTCAACAAAGCCTGGTTCCTTGTATAATTGTGCGACATAATTTTTCTTAAATATCATAATAAATCATGGCAAAAATCAATCCAGCAGTGCACAACTGTTCTGGGCTGATAACACATCAATCAATATTTAGTATTTAGATTTAAATTACTACACGGCAGACTGGAAGCCCCTTAAGAAAGAAATATTATTTCAGATAAAAGATCCTGTAGGTTCGCCTACAAAAGTTGTTCCCGGTGTTGCTCATCAACCTGTCAGTCTTGGCGGTGATTTAAAAGCTGGGGAGTTTTCACAGGCACTGTGAGACCCTGCGCTGAGACAATGTGTGCGAAGGAGTGTGTGTTTCCAGCTGCCCCATCTGCTGCTGCAAGGCATGCTGGGAAGTCTACAGTGCCAATGCTGAGAAGAGGACTATTATGGAGTGTTATGCTGCAATTTAAGACATAATACAAAATCTGAAAAAATATATACATATATCTTTATGTACCAATATCTATATAAATGTGCATGGTGTGTTTGGTAGCTGGCGTGTATAATTTCTTATTGGGCTGTTGATGTTGTTTGCCCTTTGACCTTTCACAGGTCATTAGGTCACAGACAGTGCATTTGGATGTCAGGCTATCTCCACTCGTTCTGACTGTTTAACAGGCACGCTGGCCCTCTTGGAACAATGCGGCATGCCCTGTCTCCATCCATCCATACTGCTTATCAAGGATGGGACCACAGTGAGTACAGAGGCTGACTCAGGCAGCAGAGGACACAGAACATCATGGACAGATTGCTAGTCCATCACAGCGGTTGAGATTATGGGGGGTCGGCCCTGAATAAGTGGCTTCAGATTACAATCCAAAAATTTACTTCTGCACTGTGGTAAGAATAATGAGTTTTCAGAAAATTTGTTTTTTTTTTTTTATTTTACCGGAGGCTCAGCTGTATGTAAGAGTGACAAAAGCCGGTTAGGTACATTAAAGCACCCCCAGCTCACTCTATGATGTGTGATGTAAAATGGAGTGGATGGCAGCCCTCTCCTTTTCAAATTGTCTGAATCCCCCCCCCCCCGCCCCATCCCTCTCCCCAACAACCAGCTGTAACCCACTTAAGACGAGTCTGGCATTTTTGGCATTATTAAAAGATGCATAAATTCCTTTCTGCAGCCAATGCCTTTGATTGGAATTCAGGGAAAAATGTTCATCAATAGAACTGGCCCAGTTGTGTCAAAACTCGAAACGTCTCAAAAATGCAAAGGAAGCCAACCATCAGCTTTCCATTCCTTTCCTGGAATAAGATGCTAACTTGAATTTTTCTTGAGTATAGTGTTTGTGTTGCACGGGTATTACTAGAAGCTCAAAATTAAAATCTGACTGAACGTGATTATGGGAAAGTCGTGTTTATGTGTCTGCGTGTGTGTGTACATGTGAGTGTACACGCCTGCAGTCTCAACGGGCGCAGGCTGGCGTCGAAGAATACATCCAGGAAATGACTAACCGTGATAAACAAAAGCCAGCCACAGTGAATCATTCCGCTGGCTCGTTGCGGTTTGTGTGGAATACCGTAAGTGGCCACACGAATGTGTACGGGGGTGGAAATGTGGCTGCAGGCTTTCCCAGGATCGAATATAGCGTTGTCCTGCCATGGGGATCGCCGTGCTCCTTTAAATATGCCTGTCGGAGGTTATGGGAAGACAGGAGGAGGTGGAGCCAAAGAAAGTTGTCAGATGTGGATTTTTTTAGGAGTGTTGTGATAATTCAGCATGATTTTTTTTTAAGTTACTTGGACAACCGGTCCTTATACGGGGGGGGGGGGGTGTTTCTGTAAAGTAGGCTCCTGTCCTTTGCTTGACGTTAGTCATCTTATTGTTGAAGATGGAAGAAGGAATTACTCACATCCATTAGCCTACATCCCTCAAGGTTTCCTTTAAAAAAAAAAAAAACATATCAACTGGCTGGCTTGAACAATGGACTAAAAATAATCTGAAAATTAGGGTATTTACAAGATAGATGGCTATTGCTATTCATCCTGGGCTGGGGGATTTAACAGGTGGGACTTGCGGGAAATAGAAAAGTGTGTGTGTGTGCGTAGGCGTGTGTGTGCGTGTCTGCATTAGCTTGTGTTAGCGATACGTCCGTTTATAAATACCTTCCTGAGCCAGTCATTTATAAATGACAATAAACCTGAACTATAGAAAGACAATTTGGGGAGGGAAAAAAAGTCTAGAATGAGAGAGCTAGGAGGGTCTGGGCAGAATGATAGACAGCCACTAGATAGGCTGGTCTAGTTCATGTAGGGTGTAGGCTGACTGGACTGGAAAATTTTGATCACTTTAATTTGCTATATCCAGCGTGCCTGCCTCTTTTGTTCGGTGCTTTTATCAAGGTCTGTGAGCTGGTATTGATTTTTTTATTTTCTATGTTGGATAAGAAGACAAAGAGTTAGGCAGAGAAGCGAGTGAAGGCCTTTCCTCAGATTGCTGCTATTCTCTGGCTTATTGCATCCTGTCGTTTGTGGTTTCGGATGATGTCCAGTGTGTCAGGTCTGCCTCGGGCAATGAACAAAGTGAATAACATCAGGCATGAAGTCAAGAAGCCAGGCTCAATGGAAACAAGTAAAAAAAAAAAGCTGCAAATAGGAAAGTATATATGCAGTATAATGCTGTACGTTATATGTTATTTTATCTTACAGCACATGATACAAAACATAATGATGTGTAATTAATCTTCATTCAAAAATGTATTTGTTAAAAATCCAGCTAATATCTTTTTAAGATTGTACTCTTATCATGGATACAAAACAGTGAATAGCATGTATTTAATATCCTCATTAAAATATAGTTTCCCTCTTAAAAAACATTGAAATCACCTGCAAATCCTCCGAGCAAATCAAGGCTCATTATGACAAACCTTCAATGTACACTCACCTGAAGGATTATTAGGAACACCTGTTCAATTTCTCATTAATGCAATTATCTAATCAACCAATCACATGGCAGTTGCTTCA
>JABFEA020000050.1:6687208-6701431 GCA_019775915.2 Cyphomyrus plagiostoma | reverse complement strand
CCTGCAAGTTTTCCTTTACATATACTGCAACGCCACCTCCCTTCTTACCTATACGGTCTTTACGGAACAACGTGTAATTATAAGGCTCCCCAAAGCTGAAATCTCCTATACGTTCCATTGCATATGGCACTGGAGGAAAAGCCATTACAGAGCTACATTTATTACATATTAACATATCTATAAACAGAGCAGGTAATTAACTGCTAATTGGATCAATTGAGCCAAGGGTTGTATTAAAACCCTGGAGGAATTGACATGACACAGCTGAGCTGTGTTATATGGTAGATGGCAGAAAGATGGCTTTGTAACAGACTGTGGAATCATCACAGGGCTAAAAGGCTCATTAAATATTTTAATGATTTCAGCCGTGATAAATTGCAAAGGTATGAATGGGATTTGTGGTATTGTGTTACAAACCAAAGCAAAAAGAAGAGCAATAATTGCACTGTCATTATCAACGTAGTCACCTTTGACAGTCTTGACAATCGAAAAGTCAAGCATTTTTACTTAATAAAAATATTGCACATGAAAATGATAAAAAAAGAATCGTTACTTTGAAGATTAATATTTCCTTTCCTGAGTACACAGCCTCATTTGAAGCAAGAATTAAATACATATCATAAATAGTGCTATATTTTAAAGTTGAGCTGATCTTTGTATGCATCAGTTTCCTTGCCTTTAAGAGTGCGGGTGACCTTTAATACTCTTACTGTTGTCCAGCTGTTGAGAGAGTGTGCAGCCACCTCTCAGTTGGGCCAAAACATTGTGGCTGCAGTGGTGTGGTGCCTTTTCCATATGCTTCGCTTGCCAGGCATGGTCACTCTGAACAGACTCAGGAACCACAAACACGCAGTGTTCCCCAATCCGGACTTCGGGGATGCACAGACAGTCCATGTTCCTGCTCCTTCCGGGCTCCCTGCCAGACAGTCTGCATCTTTGCTCCGTTCCAGCTCCTGGTGCCTGGACTGTCTGCGGCTCCCTGATGATCAGATGGGGAAACACTGCTCTACGGCACCTGCTGCAGTGACTGATTCCAGGTCAGGCAAGTCATGCACTTTCTTAGCAGGGTCAGTGTGGGGAAAGGTGGCCATAACATCACCATTAGAGCTGATGTTATGGCATCAAATTGATTTATTTGAGCATGTGACCATCCGGGTGTGTAACCGTCACAGAACACATAATGTTGCTTGGAACCACCTCCTCTACAATATGATTGGTTATCATATAACATATTGTTATCATCGGTTATCATATTATCATTTTCCTTCTGTCCTCAGAACATTTTTGTGTAAGTAGAAGTCTCATGAGGGATGCATGGCCCTTGTGAAGCCCTCAGGACCACCATCCACCACTTATCTTCCTCTGCAGCTGACAACTGACATACTTCCTATTGTCTGAACACACCAGAAATCAGCTTGTTTGATACGGAGAACATTCACCTGCCTTACACTCATCATAAATATGTCGCGGGCATTTATTATGGCTGAATACCCAGCATGCACCATAAACTGAGACAGCAGTAGGCGGAAGCCAGACCCAGAGGGCCATGGGCCACGGGCCACGCGCTCGTTTAACCTCCCGTCACTTGGCTGGCCCGGCTGTCAGCAGAGGATCAAATAAAGACAAATGAGTTTATCACCACTGCTGGCTCTGTCTCATTGGGCCGCGTTTCATCAGGCAGAGTAAGTGTTCATACAGAGAGATTAATCGGCAGCCCACCCATAGCAAAATACAGGGCATACAAATGGACTGAGGGACTAGGAAACGGGCTGCAGCGAGAGAAGCTGTCAGCCGCCTGTTAGTGGCTGAACAAAAGTGTCAGTAGAAGGAGCGAAAGGGGCGTCGCATAACACATCAAAGTGCCTGTTTTTATCCTGCACCATGCAAAGGTCATACCTCAGCACTCAATGATGCACAGGACTGTGTGCCTGACTGCAGAATATAAAACGGGCAATTTAAAAATGGCATCACTGTGCTTCTCGTGGCTATACAAGTATTCAGGTAGCTAGTAGTGGGATTCATAATTTGGATCCCTGTTATGCAGCCAATAAGTCAACAGTAGTTAGCGTTGGTAGCTTTATGTAGGTATTCAGGGGTCAGGGAAGACCCTTCAACCCCAATTTGTCTTTAGAAGGGTGAAAAAAAGCAGAATTATACAGGACGGGGTGTGCCACAAAGTGGCGAATGATTGTCGACGGTCCCATGTTTTTAGCAAATTAAAACACTCCATCTTGCTTTATGGAAGCTAATGAATGTAGCAGGCAGGTGGCAGCCCCTGTGACCGATAGTGCCAAACTCAGAATCCCCCTTATTACCCTCCTGTAACAGTCACCTAACCAGCGTGTTTCCATAACGCATCACGCTTCCTTGCTTTGTTATACAGAAAACCGTGTATTTTTTTCTTTAAATTTAATCTGTGTCATAATCTAGGAGAATTTTTTTTATGTGATTGTTGCCTCAGCAGGGTCTAAATCTGTCATTAGATCCCGATTTCACTTTCTGACAGCGCTGTTCCTGATTTGTTAGAGAATGTGGGGCTGTGATGTCATTCATGACACTCCCAGCAGATGTTGGGGTGAGGCCCCTCTGAAGTAAGACAAACTTTTTTAATAAGCTGTGAAAGAGACTGCAGAAGCGGCTGACAAATCATCTTTCCTTCCCAATATCGCACTAATAATTCTGTGTTTGGTCCTCTACCCCAAGTGTGATATTTTATACTTTGACTTTCATACTGAGGTGTCATCTGTCAAAATTCTTTGGAGAAGCATGAAGTCTCAGACAGCTGAATTAATAAAAGTTCTTTGGTAACTTTACTTGAGGGGACATGAATAATGTAGCAGTCCATGCTTACTTAATGCATCAATTTACCAGTGACTCTTAGTTATGTACTAATCCCATGCTTGTTCATCATTAATCAATCATGACAGTTCATGTATTCCATTCAGACACTTTATTTGTTAACAGTATATTAATTAGTTAATAATGGTAAGACTTCACTTGAGGGCAAAATTAGTTAACTCATTTACTACTCAAAAAAAAAATCATGAACTAATATAGGTTTCCCCATGAAATACATAAACTGTCATGATTTATTAATGATGAACGAACATCGGCTCAGTACATAACAACACTTAGTTACTGTTAATTAATGCATTAAGTAAGTGCATGCTACTACATTATTCCTGTCCCCTCAAAATGTTACCATATTTTTACTTTTTATATTCTTGATGTATCTTCATCACAGTCCTATATACTTTATGCTGGACATGAAAAAGGATTAATAAATAAAAGTGACACTTAGTGAATTCTGCAAATTAACTTGAATGACAAGGTTCCGAGTAGTGATTTACCATCATTTCTCTCGATTTTGATTAAAAAGCACCAACAGCACAGAGTTCTTCCTCCTGTGGCCATTCATGAAGACTCTCCCCTATATATGCATCATACATAGATAAGTGTGAAAGGAACATATAGCTTAGTTAGAGGCTAAAGCCTGGGCATCAGCAGGCTTGACGCCACAGGATGGATGGATCTGCTCCATCTCCGCTCACAGCCCCCACCCCCTGCATCTGCGAGTCCAATAAACAAAGGGCCCCCCCCCCCATCCATCACATGCATTTACTAAAGCGCCGAGTTCCCCACTTTAGATTTATGTACTAATGCGGGAGCAGATCAATTTAAAGTTCCCATGACAATTAGTGGCTTCTATGACTCTCCGACACGCTCAGCCATCAGTTACAGCTTCCATTACGCTGGCACTAATGACAACCCCGTGCCCCTGTGCTGTCTGCATGCCACCTCATATGGTCTGTTGATTAATATACGTAAATTATACTTTTAAAAGACAGCATCAATCATATTGCACATTTCTGTTGAGTTTGATTCTGTACGACACATTTCAGTTCCATTCTCAGCTGTGGACGGACCCACATTCATTGATACTTTCATATTTAAATTGTCACATAAAATTCACATTCTCTGCTATCTAAACTCAAGAGTGAGGAAAAAAATGCAACTATAGTCATATTTCTACAACTACAGCTACAGTGATGACTCACTCAACCAACCTCATATTATGGAAACAGAATAAGATTTAATCAAGAATTTGTTTGTCACCTGTGACTTTTTTGTTATAGTAGCATCGTCTGATTTAAGTATGGAACAGTTAAAACAAGTATGTAAAGACCATAGTACATATACATTATTTAAAAATCTGCATGCCACCTGTAGTTTCTCTTCATAACATAGGCTGGATTTTTATGAATTGCGCTTAATCCTCAGCAAGTGTACCTATGGTGGGGGCCCGGTGGACGGATTATCGATGAGATTAATTCATGACACACGTCGGCATAAAGAGGAGACACACAGCCCACGATCGACCCAATGGAACGCTGCCCGCTGGAGCTTACCGATGCTTTCATGTTGCAAAAATCAAAAACCCACTGAGATCAGGGAATACGTATCAATTGATTTCTTTGTCTCAGCCCTGCCCATCTGTAAATTCTCAAAACTTGGTTCTAGATTTGTGCCGGTGTAAACGATCCTATGTTCCCGACCACTGGGGAGACTGACGAATTCCCGCTGTTTATTTTTGAAATGATGTCATTGATTTTTCATGTTCATAATTACTCCATCGCAGCCGGGTTCAAGTTTACTCAATTGATTTCTCGATGCCGGGTGCTGCTCACTTGATAGCGTTTCTTTTGTGCCTCGGGGCTTCATATCTGCGTTCGTTTACGTTTATAGGACCAAAGCTACTGAAATGCATTGATTTTCTTCAAGCACTTTGGTATGCAATCCCTGTTTATTTGTGATAAATGCTCATTCTCAATTATGGTATTGAAGTCATGGGAGGGGGAGTCATTTGATTAGAATTCATTTTGTTACTTTGCCCTTCAGAAACACAAGACTCCAGATAAGGTTGTAGCCAATATAATTTGCTTTTTTTTGCAGACAATAATCAAACAAAAGTGTACGGTAATGCGTTTGAGATCTGCCCTGTTAAATGTAGGGTATTTACTTGCTATTTTTTGCTGTTTGGTATTACAATTGTATATGCAAACAAAAAAAAATCTAATTTTTAACCACTGATTACTAGGTCGTCTGTAATCAATATAGCCCTGTACTGGAAGACAACAGCGCATAAATATATAAAGTTATGTGGTAGTTAAGTTCCACCTGAGGAGGAAAGGAATTATGTGTTTAGATATCTACACCGTCACTTTCACAGCCTCTTAAACTGAGGATTTACGCCTTCGCTGCAAACTACTACAATATCAAGTGGAGTTTCATATAAAGCTAGTGACCCAAGTAAAGGGCTGCTCCCACCCCTCTCAACCCCCCCCCATCCTCGATTCGCGGCCCTAATGCAGCCTTTAGGTAATGCAAATGGATCACAGGTCACCGTGACCCGACGTGATAATGGTGCTTTCACAGTGGCATGATTAACTCGGCTGTAAGGCTCCATCGCGCAACGGTCAGCCCGACGGCCCTAATTAATAACGATTACTCCCAAAATGTGCAAATGGAACGATAAACTAAGAAGCAACTAATTAACCAGCACCATTTCTAACTAATCATTAGTTAACATCCCATTTTGTCATCATTACACTGAAGCCCATGTGAGGGCAAATAGAAGCAGGTCAGCCTTTTTAGACCCATAAATCTGACAGCCATATATTTTTTTCCCCAATAAAAGACAAACAAGTAATTAAAGGGAGAGCTGAAGCCAGGAGCACAGCATTCGATTACTTCAATATTCTACTGTTGGGTAAGCAGCGCAATTTTTCAAAATAAGTGCTGAAATCATCCCTTTCCCGAGGCAAAGTTTGTAATTGTTTCTTTCGGGATGAAAAAAGGGATAAAACTCCAAGAAATGGCTTCAGCATCATCTTGAGGCGGTGGTCCACCTTGTTTCCTTGGTGACATCTCGCCAGAGAAGAGTTTAGCATTAGTGGTTCTTGTGAATAAGAGAGGCGAGGTCAGCTGAAATGCTGCCTAAGACATAATTGGTCTTCATCGATGCAGGGGTGCAGCTGAAGGCTTTTCCAAACGCTGCCGATTTTTGAAATCTTCACGTGGCCCATTCGTCTTCGAGGGGTTACCTGGAGTCAGGTCAATCCGGAGATGCATCACCGCCCTGGGTTTTGAACTGGCAAGACGCTGAGTGTGAAACGCCATCGGCTTTGTCCGAACATTGATATGCGTTCCTCATGTCGATGACACTGGGTAGGAACATTGTCTGACAGAAAACACAAACTCTGGAACCTAGTAACTAAGTAGAATTCAATAAAAGAGATATCAATACTACAGTTATTTCATCAATTTTGAACAACATTATTGTGTGTGTCAGTATGTGTTTGTGCCCTACAATAAACTGGGTGCCAGACCAGGGTGCACACAGCCTTATACTGTAACCTGCCTGGACTGTACAGCAGACTCAGGGTGATGCTAAATGGGAAACAGCTAAGGAAGGTGGCTAGATGAATCATTTTAAGATATTTTGCTTTCAGTTCATGCAGAAAAGCAAACAATGGTTGAGCAAAATCTCTCAGTTATCTATATCACAAAAAATACTTACAGATGCAAAAAGCAAAACAATAGGTAAACACAACAGGCCCTAGTGAATTAGGGCAAACATGTGACATGGCAGAAAAGTGAAATCGACGCAGCAGCACGGATAGTGAATAACAGAGGGATTAGAAATGAAAGATTACCTCAGTATGTAAATGGCAATTAAAGGGCAATCACTGCTGCAGGCTCTGTCCTCAAATTCTGCCGTTTGTTTGGATAGCAACTCTCTCAAATGCATATTTGGTGGGGGGGGGGGGCACAGGGACGGTGAGGGGCAACGGGCTCTGACATCCATTTATCAAAAAAAGGCAGAATGCCGTCGACCAGATCTAATCGACTGCGCGTAATGGAAAAAGTGATCATTGTGTTTGTTTTTCTTTGGACAGACGAATGAGAGCCAGACTTTTTTTGGTGATGAGGTGGGTATAAGGACATCAGTCGATGTCAGGATGTGTGCTGTGGTGTGTCTGGGCAACAGTACACCACCAGAAATAGGCCTGTTTCATATATTCAATGCATGATTTCTTTTTAATTTGTTGCTGGTCTATTCTGTGTGTTGCGCTAGCGGTGGTGCGTGCAGGGCAGACAAAGGAAAACCAGTCGGGAGTACGAAAAACAGGGCTTTACTGACCGTACACACTGACAGGAAACAACTTCAATGCCGCGTCTGCCGGAACAGACGCTGGCGCAGACTTAAATACAGACAAAGACGAATCACAGGACTGGCGTGCGGCTACGCCACACGGGTGAAAACACTCAGGAAGCACAAGAGGTAACGAGGGGGCGTGGCATACGAAGGTCAGAAACAGGACGGACGTCGCCGGACGTAACACTGTGTATTGGTCTTTAGAATTAACAATAATCGTATTCACACTAACTCAAAACTGAATAATGGTCTCTCTCACCCAACTGAGTTTTTAGAAGTATATACATACAGTATAGGTATTACAGCTTCAGTCAGACTGGGACTTTTGTAACACAGATATTTTTCTTGGGCCACTGATATGGACCTTATTCTTAAAACAAATAGTCTTCTAAAGACTAAAGAAAAGATTGTCCATCTTCTGAAAGCACGTATTTAAAAGCCTGTTTATTGATGTGATCTCATTCTCCTACCTTAAGACCATGTCCAGAGAGCTGAAACTATATAAAATTTGATTACATCCTTCTCATAGGTTCCTAAGGTGACTGTGCTCAAGGGTAGGTGTCAAAGGTCAAACTGAGGAATACTGGGTAAATTACATTTCTGTGAATGATTCCCCTGAGCTCATTTTGGAATGGAGCCCTACCTGCTGATAGATACTGTGTGTCATTCACAGTATAAAAAGGGCGTCTATAACCAGAACACAGGTGTTGTGATCGCGGGTAAGTGCAGGGCAAATAAAGGGAGATCCAGGCCGGCAAATGGGGAAACGTGGGTTTAATCGCACAACACACCGACATAGAACAACTTCAATGCCGCGTCTGCCGGAAGAGACGCAGACGCAGACCTAAATACATCAGACAAGCACAGGACAGGCGAGCGGCAACGCCACACAGGTGGAAACAATGGGTAATCACAGGAGGTAAACGAGGTGGGCGTGGCACACAGGAGCAGCAGACGGCACTGGACGTAACAACAGGGATCTGTGCTTCAGGAATATCACAGTCACGTCTGATGCATTAGCAGGGAAGCCATAGATTCTCTTTCACATTTTTCATACATTCCACCATTTAATTCCATACTATTTAATTTCAAGATGTGATGTTGAGTCTTTGTTTTCATTGTCAAGATTTATTTTTCATTAAGACATAACTGTTGGGATTTCGAAACCTTTGAAAAGTGGAAGGCAGCCATATACATGTATGTAATAGAAAAATATTCAGGATACATAGTTTAAGTTTCAGGGCAAGATACTGCTATAGGTAAAGGTGAAAGTGTTTTGTTGTCATTGTTCACACACCACAGCACACAGTGCACAACAACTAAATGTGCCCTCTGCGTTTAACCCATATGTGACATTGTGACATAGAAGGGGGCAGCTAATTCCGCACCCAGGGAGCAGTGGAAGGGGGGTGCAGTACCTTGCTGGTCAGGGATTTGAACCAGCAACTATTCAATTGCTATTGGCCACCACTGGCCCAAAAGGCCTCACCCACAGCAGATCAGAACATCAACAACCCATCCCCCTATCTATAGAGAGATTTCAGGATATATGAACATATACAACAGCAGTTGGGTGGGGGGGGGGCTTTTCAGCACTGACTGAATCGTTACCTTTTCTTGGGGTGACATAATGTATGTTTTTATATCCATTATGCATAATAGTAACTGTAATAATTAATGTATTAAAAAAATAACAATAAATTTATCTCCAATGGGAGATGAACCAAAGCCCTTCGTCCGAGGCTTTTGGGTCGAATGAATGTCAGAAGCTTCCTGACTTCGCTTCTTCAGCTCGAGTTCCACTGCTGATCCTTCTTTTGAGTATCTCCTCGGGAGAGTCATGAAATACGTTGGGTTAAAGAAAAAAAAAAACATTAAACCAAGTGTGATTTACTGTTTGCTGTGAATATCGGGAACAGGAAGAGATACACTGGAAATTAAATCACTTAAACAGTTTGAAACATTTAAAACTGCTGGTTAAAAAAAATAAAAATAAATACTTTAAGAGAAACTATAAATGACATCGCTGTGACCTGTCTGAGTCACTGATAAGACATCACTACAAAAACAATCAATACCAACTATTCATTTCTGAAATTATCTCCACATCGATCCAGGAACAAGCTGCAGCCGTGTTGAAGAACATTGGCTTTAATACAATAATTATATAAAGGTTTACAAGCTCATCCTCCCAGCAAATAAAACCTGTCAGCAGGCCTTGGACATTCAAAATCCCATAATCCATCAAAGCGTTACTCTCTGACCTGTGGGCCTGTGGCTTTTCATAAGGCCTCTATAAAAGTTGCTTAGAGAAGGACACGGTCGCTGGCGAATAGCTTAAAAGAGAAAGGAGGAGATCTGCAGTACCGATAATCAGCTTTCAGGTGCTGAGTGTGAGCCTTCCTTTTCTGTTTTGTTATTTTTTTGCGAATAGCGAGTCCGGCGTTCCCAACACTGTCCTGACTTTGTGCCACGCATCTTACCGCTAAACTGTTCACGACATATTGCGTTGCGTTCTAGCATTACAATTACAATCACAATTCGGTTGTGAAGGTAAGAAATAAACAGCAAAATAGTAGCATTTCTTAGGTCGCGCTTTGCGAATGCCAAAGTATGTAACGTTCAGTAGGTTGGTTCACAATCTGTGTATTCTTGGAAACAGCAGCATATTCCAAATGATGAGGCTTATGAGGCTTGGATGCAAAATCAGGATCACTGTGTGCTGTCAGACATCCCCACAGCTGATAGGCCGGGATCACTGTGTGCTGTCAGACATCCCCAAAGCTGATTGGCCGGGATCACTGTGTGCTGTCAGACATCCCCACAGCTGATAGGCCGGGATTACTATGTGCTGTCAGACATCCCCACAGGTGATAGGCTGGGATCACTGTGTGCTGTCAAACATCCCCACAGCTCATAGGCTGAGATTACTGTGTGCTGTCAGACATCCCCACAGCTGGTAGGCCGGGATCACTGTGTCCTGTCAGGCATCCCCACAGCCGATAGGCCGGGATGACTGTGTGCTGTCAGACATCCCCACAGCTGATAGGCCGGGAACACTGTGTGCTGTCAGACATCCCCACAGCTGATAGGCTGGGAGTACTGTGTGCTGTTAGACATCGTCATTTTGATTGGGCAATTGCCTCATATGCAATGTGTCACCAACAGCATTTTAAAGAATTGCTTAATCTGAAAACAGCTGCATTTGTCCTTAAAAGGATTCATTTCATTATAGAAAATGTGTGTTATTCGTTAGTTATCATACAAGAATAAGTACACTGTTCTAACCTTTGTTATAACAGTTTTTAAAATGTTTTTCTCTTTACTCAGGTATTGGTCTGTTAGTCCAGATTTGCACCAGAATTCTTTCCCGTGTATTTTGATTGACTGATTAATTTATCCAGCATGGAAAGACATTCCCCTGATTCTCCTTTGGATTAACGGGATGGTCCAATGAGAGAATCATCTGTTATCAGCTGGAAGTAAATTAATTGCCATGGAAACATAAATCACCCAAACTCATTGCTCCACTTCCCGCCCAGTGAAATAAGTGCCCCTTCTGCAGCCAGAGGCACTGCTAGAAATGTTCCTGCCATCTGTCTTCCATAACCAATTATCCAATACTGGGTATCCTGGGGCCCATCCCATGAAGCACAGGGCATGTTAAAACCCTGGATGGTATGCCAGTTCACTGCAGGGCACATGCTCACTCAGAGATCAGACGTTATAAGGGTCTCAGCAACGATTTTCCTATGCAAACATGACGAGAATGTGCCAACTCACACACACAGAACCCCAGTGCAGGAGTCGTGAGGCAGCTCATTCCATCACGAAGGCCTGTAATCATATTATAAATTCCTGATTTTGAGAACTCAGCTCTGCATTAATATTGTTATGAACATGAAAGCAGCACCGATTAGTCTCATTCTGCTTCTGTGACTGTCAGAAAAAACAGATGCACTTTAACACTGGTAATTAGCAGAATTGCAGGTTAGGATTATTACATATTATAGAACCTATTTGTGAAGCCACGTTTGTATAGAAGCAATTTAGATAAATTATGGTTGAACAACTCACAAATGTAATAATTGTTCACTTATAAAACACTCACTTATTAATTAGGTTTAATTATAAAAATTATTCTCGTCTATAGATGGACAGTGTAAAGTATTTGGAGCACAGAGATCTAAGTTAAAATACAATGATTTTCAGCTGTAAAAAAGACCGGCTCATGGGAATTGCAGGGTGCAATAAATGCGGAGTTTCTGCGCTGAAACCTACTATCATAACAACAGGACTTGACAATGTCATATAAAACTTTTCTTTAAGCTTCACCACCTTGGGATCAAGCGAACCAGAGATATGCAGCAAACTATAGTAGGACTATCTAATTAACAGGCCGACACAGAACTTTGCGGCATGCAGTGTAATTAAGGACACTGACAGATGCTGTAACATCCTAGCTAGCTCACTCTGTAACTATGGCACCAGGCTTTCCAGGGGAGACTTTTACTCTTTCTTTTATGTAAGGTCATTCAACACAAAAGACAGCTTTTTCTGTTTAATCCCACTTGTCATAACTGTAATTTTTTTGTACAATTTAAGGCTTAAAAGAGTAGCTGTTGTCTGTATGCCAGAGAGACTTCCTATAAATGAAAGTAGAGGTTGTCTTGATAGTATTTATGCAGTTTCATCTCACTAATGTCATTGGTCACATGACCAGAGCAGTTTAATTCTGTCATGTACGGTCCTGCACCCACCCAAACCCTGATGCCTGATCTCACACCCACCCAAACCCTGATGCCCGAGCCCACACCCGCCCAAACCCTGATGCCCGATCTCACACCCACCCAAACCCTGATGCCTGAGCCCACACCCACCCAAACCCTGATGCCCGAGCCCACATCCGACCAAACCCTGATGCCCGATCCCACACCCACCCAAACCCTGATGCCCGAGCACACACCCACCGAAACCCTGTTGCCCGATCTCACACCCGCCCAAATCCTGATGCCCGATCCCACCCCCTATTTTCCCTCCTCCAATCCTTGCATCACGTGGTTCCGGCTGGATGTAAGGAGAGCCATTACAAGCCCTTCTTTATAATTTGTTATGCGTCACCCTTTTGCTGCAGTAATTCTAACACGCACTCTAAGAGTGCTTAGCTATGCTGATACTTGACAGCAATTCATTTTAAATAATGTATACTGTTTACTCTTCATGTTCGCTACTTGAGGTGACAGGTACAATTGAATTAAGGGATGCTACTATGAATTAGCAAATTATCCTGATTACCTTTTCTAATTTCTAATAATATTGTATAAGATTTATTGCAGATGCCATAATAAAGGTTGTGATGTATTTGCATTCCTGTGCCGTGAACATTGATTTAAATGCCATTTATGGCTTTATTCACTACTATGAGTTATGCATTCATGGATAGAGGCCATGCACTAACAAAATAAATTCAGTTACTTGTCCATTAATTTATCAACAGTTCAGCTGCTCAGGATTGGCATTATTAAGACGATTTGAAATCAATGCATGACCTTGTTGGCTGACTCACTGCCTTACAGATTCATTATCCTGTCCTTCTGAAGCATTTGCTGTTATAATATCACTCAATTTATATTCCGGCAAAGGCTCTCGAGACATGAGGGCCCTGGGAACACAGCCCTCTGACTAAATCGTGATAGTTAAAGACCAGTAAAGAGCTTTTAAAATGTTCATTAGAGAAAACAATTTAGAGGGGACTTCTTAGGTTTCATTAAAATATGGGAAGCCACATGTGGGAAAGAAAAACGAACTGGGCCAACAGCGAAAAATAAAAAACAGGAGATGGCTTTTAGCAACAAGGAGGAGGGATACTCTGAGTCATGTGAGCGAGAGCTTAATCGTTGAGTTAATTGCACAGTGAGTATTTAGAGCACTGTTTTCCATTCCGGTCCTCGGGGGCCCACGGCCGGTCCATGTTTTTGCTCCCTCTCAGCTCCCAATGGGAGCAAAAACGTTAACTGTCTGTGGGTCCCCACGGATAGGAATGGAAAATATCGACTCAGAAGGTGAATGGAGAGTGTCCTTTTAAAGAAGGACAACATAATAATGTGTTATTTTAGTAGGAATTGAAAGCTAAAGGCTAAGAGAAAGGCAGGGGACAGTGTTGTCTACCTTGCAGTTGTGTGATTAATGTAAATCTCAGAGAAAGTTAAGACAGATGAGTTGCGAGTCTGTGGCATTGCATTGGGGCTTCTTGTGATAGGTGTATGTCTGTTGAACAGTAAATTGAAGCATGGTCAATCTACCTAATGCAAAACGATTCTATGTCAAGCTCAGCTAGTTTGCATGATGAGCAGCACTCTGAAGCAGTATGAAGCCTCAATCTGCTGAACTCGCATTCATCTTAGGGAAGGAGACTGCATTTCCCATCAGGCAGTGCTACGACCAACCGTGCCAAAGAAGAACCCAGGTCTGGTGTTAGTGGCTCCAACCTAATGCCCATCCCGTGACGGAGAGGAGGGTGCAGGTCTCATCAGGTCAAGAGTCAGGACCAGAAGATCACAGGTTAGTATCCCATAGTCAGCAGAGTGATGTCATCGCTGAAGCCTTCAGGAGGCTCTTCTGCTCCAGGGATGCTGGCTGATGATGATGCTGTACTGAGACACAAATAACTTGCTTCCAGCTGTATGTGTCTTTGTGTTCTGGACAGAAAGATGAGATGTGTGAAAATAGAACTTCCAAACAAATGAGTAAAGTGTCTCCTATTCTAATCTATTCTATTCTATATATATGGTCACATACGGGTAATTCTGAGGTACCAATCCATGGAAACTGGAGGAAATGCAAAAAAAACACACAAGGGGGAGATGCAAAAGCCCCCCCCCCCCCACAAACACCCACCCCAAAACACCCACACCCACACACCCCCACGGGGATCGAAAGACCGCACCCCCCAACGTTGGCCCCGGCACCCCAGGTAGTTTTTTTTTTTAGAAATGAGTATTGTG
>JABFEA020000050.1:6642258-6665933 GCA_019775915.2 Cyphomyrus plagiostoma | reverse complement strand
TACATACATGCAATCATACATCCTGGGTGGGACATTAGTGCTTTATAGGGTACATACATGCAATCATACATCCTGGGTGGGACATTAGTGCTTTATAGGGTACATACATGCAATCATACATCCTGGGGAATTTAAAGACACTAATTGGCCTACCGGCATTTCATTGGACCTTGGGGGGAATCCAAGGGATACGCAGGAATCCCGGGTATTGTAGGAAGAGAGTGCTGCCTGCATACAGACCCCAACCCAAGGGAATGAGTCACTGTGCCCCCCATTCATCTAAATCAATCAAAATCTTATAACACAATTAACCAAATCTTCATAAGTGTGTGACATATTTATTCATATGTACTTTACAGTGATGTTATGATAATCAGTTTGTTTTCACGACACTTAATTGCACTTTTACATAATAAGCATGTAAACAGAGATGACTGACATAAGATTTCCCTAACATTTTGTCACCATGGTGGTATTTTGGTAATCAAAGTCTCTTTAGTAAATTAGAAGATGTGCATTTTAAACATGGCTATGAATATTTATTAAAAGGCAGGACATATTATAGCTATGTTTATTATGCATTATGAATGCTTTTTGAAGCGATCATCTATAATGCACTATAGATGCCTTCATAAAGCAGTACAAAGCATCCTTAATGCTTATACCGACCATTATAAAGTCATGAAGGTACCTACAGTGCATTATAGATCAGAGCTTAATTGGAACTTATGAAGTATTATAATGAACACTATAATGCCTTATGATTGTCACTAGATGATGCTGTACTGCTTTATTAATTGTTATAAAGACCATTATAATGCATTATGAAGATATCGATAGTGCATTGTATGGGACAGCTTTAAGTAACATGTTACGATATATTTTTCCATGAAGAATAAGACCTTTGTGAAAACCTTGTACTTACTTATCTAATATATCAAAAGATGGCACTTACATGGCATATTGTGAAATAAATGTGGGCAATTACACAAAGGGGACATTTTTCATAATTTCATGAGCATCAGGGAATTAGAAATTTGAAAAGTGTGGTACCCCTATAACACCACTGAGTAAGAAAGCTGAGGGTTGCTGGAATTGCTGTTAGTGTTTTGTTTGTGCTGCACAAACAGTTTCAAGTCACGAGATAAGAGAAACTACACCTGGTGTGTTGGTAGACCTGACCTTGAGTAGCTTTCCAGGCATGGGAGGGGTGGGGGGTGGAGTAGGAGCAATTGGAGTGACTGTGTGGAAGAGACCAAATGTGGGATTAGCTCCTGTGTCACTGTGCTCATTTACAGAGGTGGAAAGTTCAGGTTGACAAAGTGCAAATTTTCTTTCAGCCGACCAGTTCAGTAGGAAGAGTCACAGTCACAGAGTACTCAACTGGTTGGTTGAAAGAGACTCTTGGTCTGGATTTGTACTTTCGGGACCTGAAAACTCCACCTCTGCTCATACTTGTCATATATATAATACAAGTGCATGCAATGTAGGTGTAGCAATAGCAATTATAGAATAAGAATCAATACTTATGTAAAAGGACATATAATCTTTAAAATTATCATATTAGGTATCAGTTTTTTTCCCTTGAATTGCTTTTTTCACATTTATTAAACATGGAAAGTTTATTGAACAAAGATAGATGAAGAATGTGCACAAATGTGGCTCCTCGAAGCAATTGTGGGAGGTACAGGATAAGACAGCAGAGCCCTGTACCAGGGACCTTGATGGGTAGCAGGATGAGAGAAGCTAGCAAGAAACATCCGGTCATATGCTGCAAGAATGTCACTCAGAGAAAAAGTAAATAAATCAGAGATGAAGCTTCATGAACCGCTTGCTGTATTTTTTGACCCCACTAGATGGTCCTCTTAGTTTGCTTTGGGGCATGTTTTGAATGTTTTTATAAACAGAGAGCACCATCTAGTGGGATAAAAAATACAGCAAATGGTTCATGAAGCTTCATTTGGCCATCACTAATAAAAATGGATGCTGATTTGTGAGCGTGGGCTTCTTTCCTTCACATGTGGGGAACCCCCCCCCCCCCCATGCCCACAGAAAAAATAAATGGGAAACTTCTCACACAACAAGGTATATTATTTCTCTCCATCCAAAATTTCTGAATATCACATCTCGTAAACACAGACAACAAATTCAACATTACAACTACATTGCTGCAGTAAATCTCTTAAAGCCCTTCTCAAAACTTATTTACTTTGCCAAAAACCAAATAAATCAGGATTCACAGAGGCAGATCAAATGTGAAAAAGAAACAAAAATAAGCAGTGAAGTCCAAACTCATGATTGCAGTAGCTTCCGACGTACAGTGGCGGACGGTGAGTGTCCCAGCGTTCAGGTTCTTATTTTGACACCACTCGTCACGATGAACAGCACAAAGTGCCACATTTCTGCCTTTTCATTCAGCTCTATTCCTGCGAGGCTGCAGCTTCAGTTAAACAATTAATTTGTTCCCCTTTGCCCAAAATCTTTCAGAGTGACGAAGACTTGAGAACACCATTGTGTTTACCAAACCATGAATTTATGTTCAATGTTACTTCAAGGTATAATACATTATGTATATTTACATTTAATTAATTTAGCAGGTGCTTTGAACCAAAGTGACATAGAATTGTGAAAGCCAGATCAGACAGTCCGTGGAGCAATTGGGGATAAAGGATTTCAATCAGGGGCACAGCAGTGAAATCACTCCTCTGACCCTGAGATTTGAAGCAGCGAACTTCTGATAACAGGCGCATAATGCAGTGTAATAATAATGCATGATGTTTACATGGGCGTCTGCCCAGCATGAATCATACCCAATGTCAGACGCTGGTGCAGTTAGTGGACAGCTGCGCCTCCATCTTGCTCCTCGCCTCCTTGGTGTTGCCCCGGGAGCAACCGCTCCTGCCCAGCTGGCACCTGAAGACCTGCGCATAGGCCTTCCTGAAGTTCTCCGACAGGAAGGCGTAGATGATGGGGTTCACCGAGGAGTTGCTGTAGGCGAGGCAGTGGGCTGCCACGCGCAGCACGAAGGACGCCTGGTTTAGCGGGAAGGAGCCGAATTCCACCCAGAGGTGCACGACATGGTGAGGCAGCCATGACAGGCAGAAGACCACCACCACCACCAGGACGGTCTGAGCAGTCTGGGCCGGGGCAGCAAGATAGACATTTCAGTGTGGAGTCTCCACTTAAGTCGAAGGGAGTAACAGCTGCAAAAAACTTTTAAATGGGGAAAACCACTCAATGAAGTCAGAGAGCATAGAAAATGTGTGTGTGTGTGTTTGTGTGTGTGTGTGTGTGTGTGTGTGTGTGTGTGTGTGTGTGTGTGTGTGTGTGTGTGTGTTTGTGTGTGTGGATTTCCATAGATGTCCCCAAAATTTCCCCTAAGTGTGATAAAACCTGAAACTTCCATACTTTTGGGGGTATTTTTCAGGTCCCCATTTGGATAAGCTCAATTTTAAAAACATGTATGAATTAATTAAAAGTGTAAAAATTCCAAATGTCTTGCATTTTGTCTGGTTTTGCTTAAGGCTAGGGCTGGGTTGGGGTTAAGGGTGCTGTGACTGGGATTAGGGGTGATTATGGGTTTTTCCAATAGAAATGAATGAATGATCCCCATTTAAATAGGCATCTAGATATAGGTAGATAGGCATTCACTATGTGAATGGTTTTGCATATATTACATTGTAAGGAAGCAATGTCATAAAACAAAATACACAACTTTTGGCTATTTTAATTTTTCGATGACAGTGACAGATTTTTATGAAATTGATTTTGCACAAGGTAATAGGTATCATTTCAGGACAGTGTGGAGACATTGCTTCCCCCGAAATGTAATATATACAAAATCACACACATACGCACACACAGGGGGCAGGACCCCTGAGGATAAGTGACCAGATAATGGATGAATGGATGGATATTATCGTGCTGGATGATCAAATACAATACAATCAAAATAATCCGTGACTAGGCAAAACAGTCCCCAGGCATAAAAACCAGTATGGAAAAGAATATATAGCGCATATACCTTTCTCTTTGAAGCTTCTGACTTCTTTGAAATGCCTCTCAGTTTTTTGTGTAAGTGACTTATTACCTATATATATATATATATATATAAAAAAAAACATGTCAACTACTTCAATGTGTACAATTTACATACTTTTAGAGTTTAATAAAGGATAAACACGTGGAGTTGAATAATACTAAAGTAGCCTATATTAGCCTATATAGTCTGCTAGAAATTTTGCTAAAAGGACTGTCATATCACAGCTTGATGTAGACATTACAAATGTTATTTTCGTCTTTTCCTTTACACGACGAGGAATACTTTTTTGATAAATATTTTAATAAATATGACGCTCACTAACCTTTGCGTAGCAGAAGGAGATGAGAAGTAGGGGTAACATATAACCAAAGACAAACGTACACACCGCATAGAGCTTCTTTCGGTTGTGGTCCGGCCACACTTCCCAACAAAACGTGCTGTTATCTCCCCTCCGGACAATGCTCTGGTAGTAAGCGACCGGAGCAGCCATGGTAAGGGAGATCATCCATATGGTGATTACCCCGGTGAGTGCATGCTTTGCCACCCGTAAAGAGGTGGACTTCCGAGAGTGTACGATGGCAATGTAGCGGTCCACCGACATCGCCGACAAGGTGAAAATGCTGACCAGCATGGACACTGTGAAAAAGTAGTGAATGAATTTGCAGATGATGGCTCCGAAGACCCACGTCGGGAGCATGTACACGGTCGATTGAAAGGGTATGCAGAAAATCAGGTAAGACAGATCGGCAATGCTCAGGTTGAGGATGAAGATGTTGGTTGTGCTGCGAGGCTTGCCAGGCTTACTTCGAGCCAGCACAGTGATCACCAAAGAATTCCCCAGCACCCCAAGAATGAAAATGAGCCCAAATATCAGCAGTGTTATCAAGTTATCGATGCCGATACCAAGCAGAAGTTTTTGGGTCGATTCCCCGGCGTTTGTCAGGTTGCCACATAACAGTCCGTCACTCTGGTTATTTACAGCTGGCAGATCCATCACTCGTAGCTGGCAGTACTAAAATATGCTCGCCCGACAATTACAATTAAGGAACCTATAGGTTTCCGTTATTTCCATGTCATTAACTGCCAATAAAAATAAATCGCATCCCAAAAATGAACAGGAGTCTCAATATTCAATGTAATAAATTGGTTTGTTTTTTTCTCAATTTTTTTAGCTATAAGGTTATATGATTTTGTGCTCCTATGTGTTAATGATAAGTAGCGGCTTGATCTGCGCCCTTCCCTCCACAGTCCCCCCTTCTTCTCCTCCTCCAATCCTCCGCCGTACTTCCTCTTGTCTGGAAATACAGACCCCGGCCGCCCCCGCAGCACGTCAACCTGCAACTCCCAGGAGTCTGACGACGGAACAACCCTTTCCTTTATTATAAAAGTGGTTAAGTTAAGGATGGCTCTCGCAGGTGCTGGTATGTCTTCGGGCAGTGCCATGGGCGTAAATTAAGGGAGGGGCGGGCGGTGTAATAATCAAAACCGCATGAATATGGGTGGCGACCTCAACCCATCCAAAGTATTTATTTATGGCCACTTTTCCGGGTGTTAAAGTTTTGATTTTTTTAGCAGAGTGAAAAATGCCATTAAAACAATACATCCGGTGCTTGACAGGCAGCCTACACATACTGCACCCCAGTTAGGGTCGTTTTCATTAATTCTGTGCCATGGTTTGGTACTATGCATTACCAAAAGGTGTTGGACCTCACTTCAGGTTAATTCCACTTGCATATCGGCTGACACTATCTCTCTTAATGAAAAAGTGTAAACCTGATTTACCTGACAAGAAACTAAAAATATAGCCTTTTTTAACAGGACATCCTTTCCATCTAGTAGAGCTGTTCAACAGAATGGGAATTACATATAATCCACTTTTTCTTTTTTTCCTTTGTGGGTTATTTAAGAGAGATTACAGATTTTAAAAAAAAGATCACATTTCACCTCTTTTGTTTAGATCTATGTTAAAATAGCTTTGAAATGCACTTGTACGTGATGGAATATGTCATTTAGACCACAAAAACGATTCAGTCTGCAAAGGGATAGGTTTGGATATGGACAGCAAAGGTGAGACCGTACCAATGTGTGAGTTCTGTGTATGTTTGGGGAGGGGGAGAGAGGTTCAGGGCTGATTTGATCCCTACTAATGCTGACGCCTGGAGCTGTATCCTCCTGAGACCCAAGGAAAAAAGTATCTTTCAATTACAGGTTCTTTGTCTTTTGAGGAAATAAGACATCTTACAATTTAGATTTTTTTTTCAAATTTATTTTTATTTTTAATTTCACAGCATGTCCTCTTTAGTGTACCATCAGATCACAGCCTTGTTCCCAGCTGCGCCTGAAATGAAAAGAGAGACTCTGTGAAACAACACCAACTTCAAATAAACTGCATTAATACGTAATATTTACTCGCACAGCTTTTAGGATGATTAAGGTAACTTCAGACATAGATGGACTTCGGAGGTGGGGGGGAGGGGGGAGATGACACGCTGATCCTCAAGTTAACGACAAACTTGATTATGTTTCTTCAAACTGGAGTTTCACTACCTTCTAACTTCAGATTAGAATAATCCTCTTTGGTGCTGTTTCATGGTCTCAAACAAATGGAGTGATGGCCATGGCCTGTTGAACTAGGTGTCTGTATTTATCCTGATATTTGTGCTACTTATCATGTTCAGCGAGGTAAATAAAATGTGTGCTGCCATTCATGTTTATAATTATTTTAATTTGGCCACAGTTAAGTGATGGGACTTTGAGTCCCATCACCTCTTGTTCCATCTCTCGTGTCCCACAGTCTGTGAATTAAAGATAATATCAATGATGCTTATATTAGAACCCCTTTTATTAACTGGTTTGTGCTTTTTGATTATAATGGTTATGGCAGATGCACAGTAAGGCAGGTTATCATTGAAAACACAAGTGAAAGTGAGCAACGTACCCACACAATGGCACTGTCGTACACTGATGTGGACATTTAAGAAACACGAGCTAGTGCATAGCAATCATCAGGAAACTGGAAGGAACCCAGGCAGCATACAGCTAAAGGCAAAGGGTGCTCTGAACTGGTTAAACTGGAAGTTCAGCTTACCCGCAATCTAACCCATAACACACCGTAACTATGGCTGCTGGTTTTGCTGTACATGCCATTTTTATCCACTATGCTTGGCCATTAATTTATCAGTGCACGTCTTAACCTCCTCCTTCCTTCCCACGTGTCCGGATGGTGCTTGGGGTGGGCACCATCTGAGCTGGAGTCAGTCTGGATGTGAACGTGGGTGTAGCCTTCAATCTGCCACCCTACACAGGCCGGTCTGGACACCCATTGATGGCTTTGCCTTTGACCACTGTCTATACCTTGCTTTTAGCAAGCAAGCCCACTCTTTCTTTTTCCTGTAATGTTAGCATGCTTTGGGGGGTTGAAAATTCTTCAGCCTGGTCCCTATGTTGTTTACCCAACTCTCATCCCAGATACAAACACATCCTTCAAACAGCCCTGATTTCCATTGAAACGCACAATTATACTCATTTTACCAAAACTAGTGCACAAAAACAAAACCCTAGACATACAGACTGGGCTTTGTGGAGCAGTGCTCATTATGGCTCTTCATCAGACTGATTATTATGTCTGATTCCTGGGAGGTCGTAACTACCGCTCTGTTTGATTATGTCCAGGAAGCATAGGCCGCGGTAGGGAGTGATTTGATCGTGATCATAGGTCTGTTCGGGACATCCAGAAAAATGGCGCAATTACATATTAAATTATCTGCATCTCATGTAATTTGAGCCACAAATGATGGGCATACGACAGAGTACAAATCCCTGCCCTCCGCCAATCAGAATACTTTTATAATTCCGCCCGTATTTTCAATTAACTGAATTGCTTTTTTCATGCAATAGAAAATCTCAGAGCTTTGCATCTAATAAGAACATGGATTCATGCAATGATTTGTCACGCATCAGTGTATGATTTGAGATTGCGGTAAGTAAGTTCAATGAGTTTCAAGTAGTTTTTTCCAGTACATGGATGTTATAGATTTTGCTGAAATGCAATCTTATTACATTTGCCTTGGTAGCATCCCTGACATCCAGAGGCACTTCTGTTTCCATAGCGACCTTTATCTTCTTGGTTTCAAGGAGGATGTTTTCATGTTACTGGAGCTGCACACGGCAGTCAGTTCCCATGTGTTTCAGTGCATCAGGCTTAGTTACATTCACTGGATCTGCTTTCTTTTCTAAGCACATGCTCACATTATATTTAGAGGAAAACTTTGTTCCCATGGGCAAATTGGTCCATGGTTTCTTTAGTCATCATTCACATTTAAAGGAAACTGCAGGTTCTGCAGTAGAACCAAAAAAGTTGGTTTTCACAAAACTATATCGATTTGAAAATCTTTAAGTGCTGCCACGGCTATGGGTAGATTAATTTGATGTAAATATACTTCCTAACCCTTTGCATTAACTTAGACTCTAGTATGTTTAACTGATGACCTTATGTTACGACAATTAATATTAATTTGGCTGGAACATTACAACCCCCCCCCCCATACACCCCATAATTTATGCCCATGGCATCAGCCAATGTGTGGGGCCCCTGGAGCTGGAAGTTAAGGGCCTTGCTCAAGGGCCAATGGACATGTGACTGTTCCATCAAGGCCGGGACTTGAACTGGTAACTTTTCTATCACAGGTACAGAGGCTTAACCTGCTGAGCCGCTCCAGTGACAAAGGCAGGTCAGACGCGAGCGTAACAGGTGATCATAACAGGAAAAACAATATCTGTTTCAGTACATCTACTGCCGGCCAGAGCAAACCAATTCAGCTGGCTGAGATACAGATGGAAATAGCCTCCGGTTCTTCTGAAATTTAACTGAGGTCACTTTTGTGTGACATGAATAATACTGTACTAATTATGAGTCCATGTTGAATTTCAAAGGCAATGTATGGATGACAAACAAAAGTATAAATTTAAAATTATTATATCGAACGAGGACAACCTCTTAATAATGTACTGCGATGTAATATTTGCACAGATGAGCTGTATTAAAAAGATGACTGAAATGTCATTTCTTCCTAGCGCACGAAGTAAGACTGACATGGTATTCAGATTTAAATGAACCCCAGGCACCCACACTAAGCTGCCATTATTCCCCAAAACAATATTCACTGCTGGCATAATCATTTAAGCAATTTGGCTGTTGTCTGACTCAAGTTTAAAGAATATTATTTATTCTTAGTGCTTCATAACCTCGAATGCCTGCATTGTAATCACAAAGGCAATCCTGCATCTTAAGTTAAAAGAAAAGAAACGGAATGGCAAACAATGTGTTTATGAGATATAGAAAGTAATCAAGGGAGGAATAAATATGAAGGAATTGTTTTTGCTGACGGCTTTGTAATTACGTCCAACGTACCTAACCGAAATGGATTGAAAGAAGACGCTTCTGAGAGAATTAAAATGGTAAGTTAACTAAATTGACTGCGCTTCTTCCATCTAATCAAAGCTGACTTCACCCCAGGGAGTTTGTTCTCCTTTACACTTTTTCTTCATTTGGGTTTGTGAGTCATAATACTTTTGAGCTTTTGAAGAAATTAACAAGGCACTGAGGCACAGGGAGAGTGTTCAATTTTGAAAAGTGGAACGCTGAGTTGACCTATTCATTTATTTACCTGTAATATAAGATGTTGATCCGGATAAAAGTGCATCAGCATTGTGTTTTACTGAGGTCAGTTGTGACAGAGATAGGAATTCATTGTATTTTCACTCGTCTGTTAGTTTAGTTGAACTATAAACAAACCGGAAATATGTTTGGTGCATTACACAAAATGTGTGACAATGTATTTTATTTTTTGGTTTTTGTTTTACTGTGTTTATATCTCTTAAAGAAATAAATTTGGCAGACCGTCTTTGTCTTATTGTAAAGGAGGCAAGGGGTGTAATATTTCTCAGTGTGCTTCGGGGCCAGGACAGACCCCATCCTTACCTCATACTCTATATATACAGGCCCCTGGCAGGGAGAGATTCAGCTTTGTCAGCGCTTGCAGGACGCCAGTGAAAGCAGCTGTGTTTACAGAACTCCAGATAAGCACCTCAATACCCACAGAGACAACTCGGCTCAGTCTATAGACCAGAAAGGGCCACATTCATAACAGATGACGAAGGCCTTGCGTTATGGCACACTGTAGCACTTATCTTGGCAGATGTTTTCAACGCGTGTCATCTTGCAGACGCTTATGTGTGATGTATTAATTATCAGCAAAACTTTATATACCACAAACTGTCAGTAATTTCATGATGTAGTGAACCCAGCTGGAAATATGTCAAAGACGTGAACAAATAAACATGGAGTCTTTAAACGTATGCCAAAGGACTAACAAGGTGATGTAAGCGATTCTGTAGTGCTTTGATTTTGTTAGTATTTGGTTCCTGAAATGCATTATGACAACAAACCTAATTATAGGCCAAACTGAACGTTGTGGGTCGGATTTTTAGGAGGAACTGAAGGACAATATTTTGGAGCTTTGGCAGCCCTGTTTATAATTCAAGGTTATTATATGAAAGGAACGATTGAAACCTTTTACTCATAATATCCACACTCTTGGGTCGTTGAATTAATGTTTTGTTAAGTAAATATAAGATGTTAGCCACTAGTGCTGTAGTTCTCGAGACCGATCTTGGTCTCAAGACCAATTTTTTGTGGTCTCTGTCTTGTCTTGGTCTCGACACTATTTGGTCTCGGTATGCTGCTCCCATCAAGCTGTACAGTATCATTTAAAGATGACCTGTAAGAAATGTAATGGGAAACATCTCGAGGCTCTCCAAGAGCTCAACGCAAGGCCAGAACAAGGGAACACCACCTGTCTTGTCAGCTCTGCTAACGAGGTCCTCTATCTAGATAGGCGAGCAGGTTGTAGCCAAGTGCTGTTAAAGGTCAGTAAGGTGATATTGCGCAATGGAGAACACAGTTTGGAGACTTATGCAATCCTTGACAATGGCTCGGAGCGCAGATTCCTACTTCATGCTGCTGCCTGTTCCCTTAAGCTTCAAGGGAAGCCTGAGGACCTTGCTCTAAGAACAGTACGTCAGGACGTCCGAGTTATTCATGGTACATCAGTCACATTCACTATATCCCCTGCCAGTCAACCTCAGAAGACCTTCAAAATCCAGGGCGCTTTCACCGCTGACCAATTTGGCCTAGCGGAACACACTTATGCCGTTAAATCATTGCAAAGGAAATACAAGCACTTAAGGGGTTTGTCACTTCAGGCCTTCGATAATGCCCACCCTCTACAGTTGATTGGGTCTGACTACCCCCACATAATTACACCAGTGGAGCCTGTGCATTTAGGGCCACCTGGGGGACCAGCAGCAGTAAAGACTAGGTTAGGTTGGACTCTCCATGGACCTACCAAGCTCATTCAGCAGCAGCTCCGGCCCACGCAGTGCTTACATGTGTCCACCTCATCACCATCTGTGGAGTTATTTCAACATGTTGAGAGACTCTGGCAACTGGATGTGCTGCCTTATAGGAACGAAGCTTGTTACCAGAACCAAACAGGACCAAGAAGCTATGAGGCTACTGGAGGCAAAAACAGCACGGGTAGAAGTGGAAGGAGTCCAGCGTTATGCCACCCCATTGCTACGGCTAAGGAACATGCCCAAACTCAAGGCACCGAAGGACGCTTGCTCAAGGACCCAGACAAACCAGCCGCCTACTGTGACGAAATTCGAAGGTTGGAGCAAGCGGGGTATGCCGTTAAGGTCTCAGAGGCAAACCAAACCGGTGAATCCTGGTACATACTCCACCACATTGTGAGTCATAATGAGAAAAGTCAGATCGTCTTTAATTGTTCCTTCACCTATCAGGGTAATAACCTTAATGACCTGCTTCTGCCTGGACCGACCCTAACATCGAGTCTGTTAGGTGTCCTGCTGAGATTCCCGGAGCATCCTATAGCCTTCAGCAGTGATATAAAAGGCATGTTCCACCAAGTGAAGTTACTCCCTGAGGACAAGCCTCTTCTTCGTTTTCTATGGAGGGACTTACAGAAAGAGGAACCACCCAGTATATATGAGTGGCAGGTTCTCCCCTTCGGTACGACCTGTAGCCCATGCTGTGCTATGTTTGCTCTCCAGTAGCACGTGTTTGATCATAGTCAGCCAGGGGAAGATCTCCGGATAGCAGTGGAACATTGCTTCTCTGTGGACAACTGCCTGAAGAGCAGGCTTCCTTACCCCCTTTACCACTAGGGCCAAGACTTTAGTGCAGCACCTGTGGAGTAAACAGAGAGAATGGGATGACCCCTCCCTGCCAGAGGATGCCCTTCAGGCTTGGTCAGCATGGGTAGACGAACTACAGCATCTCCCACAGGTAACCATGCCTCGTTGTTATGTAAGCCCTGCAATAGACCATTCCAATAGTCACCAAACTATACACATCTTCTGTGATGCTTCGGAGCGAGCATATGGCTCCGTTGCTTACCTACGTACTGAAGGTACCCAGGGACAAGCCACTGAGCTATGTATCAACCCATATTGCTGATCCTGACCCAGTTACCCCGAACCTTCTGCTGATGGGGCGGCTTGACCCATCATTGCCTCAGGCAGTGTACACTGAAGCAGAGCTCCTAAGCCGCCGTCGCTGGAAGCACTCGCAGGTTCTTGCGGATCAATTCTGGGCACATTTTATTAAATATTATCTCCCAGCTCTTCAGACTCGCTCTAAGTGGCAGAGGGATGCCCCCCTGATTGCAGTTGGGTGCAGTAGTTTTGATAGTGGACCCACACCTGCCAAGAGCAATCTGGCCAGTAGGCCGTGGTACCAAGGTCATCCCAGGACGGGACGGACGAGTTCGAGTAGCAGATGTTCAAGTGAAGGATAAAACTTACCCCAGGCCTGTTGCTCGACTTATCCCTCTCCCTGCCATTCCAGACACATTTTCAGACCCAGGCAGCCCCTGAATTATACAAATTTGACAATGCAAATTTGGGGGCGGATGTGCTGAAGGGCTGCGGGTGTAGCCTGCTTCTCCAGCTCAGCTCGCGTCCTGCCGTCATTGGATAAATTCACTGGAGATTCATGACCAATGGGGAATCTGACTGAGGCGGACGTAAGCTGGACATTACCCCACCATGTTTTTTTCTTTCCTCTTCTAGAAAGTGGATTTATGTAATTGTATTGGAGAAGGAAGCGATATACCATGCTGGGCATCTTTTTTGGTTGTGTGCGTTCAAATACCCATAAGTTTCTGTATATGCATTGTGCGAGGGGTTATGTGTTGGGATGCTATATAGTTAATGGTAAATGAGCCCTTAAATGCCGTGGAAGTTTTTATTTGTGAATTTGTTACGTAATTTATGTTGCATTTACCTCGGATGCTATGCACTGCCTATGTTTATGGTAACGTTTTATATTCACCTACTCATTTATCCCAGCCAGCCTTATTTATATTATGTTGTGTATTATAATAATTTATCGTTGCTTGTTAATTAAACTTGCGGGATGGCAGCTTAAAATTACTGTAGGATGCCGATGAAGGTAATGTTTTGAACTGTTTGTTTTACACTGGAATCTGCGTATGTAACATTTGTATTCGTTATTCTGTTTTTCTTATTTCTACTTTCAGGACCACACACACACACACACACGCGCACAAGCATATAGGTACCGAGCCTTGTTAAGCCCTTTACTAAAAGTTCCGGAGAACATATCTTTGCGTTCTCACTGGATGCACCACAGCGGTCACACCTCTCTCACCAGTCAGTGATAGTAGGCTAGTTCTGCATGACAAAGGGTAACTGGCTAATAGTGCTGACTCCTTATGGATTACGTGGTAACTGGAAGGTACATCCATAATACATTATCTGTTATAATGGCAGGTGGACTATTCAAGACACTAGACATAACTCTGATGTGATTGTTACACTCACACACACACACACACACACACAAATAGGGGCTTTGTCTTCTGCATTTGGAGACTTAACTCAGGTAAGGTGAATTGAATGCCTGAAGTCCTGGGTTTTAAGATACCAAAAGTCTAAATATAATGAGCAACTCTATCTTGGACTCAACATCTTGTGACTCATCAACATATGAAGTTGGTCATGGCTTTGAAGACGAATAAATCGCAGTGAGAACTAAATTTACTGCTGTAGGTTTCTAGTGAGTTACTAAGGTCAAATTCTAAAATGTGTGAAGTCAAGGGTTGGCTATAAATCCTACCAGAGAGAAATAAGTTAGCCAGAAGCATCCACAGCAGTGTCCAACATAGAGGGATAGCATGAAGTTTAGTGTGAATTTTTAAACGAATGATTTGTTCTGACAGGCTTCTTATGTGAAAATAAAACTCAAATTACTAGAAGTCATTGGCGAGATGCCCCAAAATTACCACAACACCATGAAATGTTTTATCACGTGCTTCTATCCACAAATTCATTCAAGGGTTTTATATGAGGAGAGCAGTTACAATGGTTATGACCCATCTGCCTTTAAAATTGAAGAAAATATCTGTATGAGAGAGTAATGATATCAATACCCTGTGAAAAATCTTGAAAGAAAGTGTCCCTGTAATGGACTCAACAGTTTGAAAATATGCAGAGCTCATAATTTGGGCAATTACTCACTTAATGAGTGGGGGAAGTGGGGGGGGGGCCCTCATGAGGCTTGTAAAACAGTAGTAATAAACCACACACGCCTACAGATATGAGTAATTAAAAGTCTATTAGTATTTTACCAGTAGTCCCACAAATGGAAGAAAAATTGGTAGGGAATAATTAATTCAGCATTTAAATAGCAATTACGTTGTGCATCCTATGAAGATTTAGTGTCAATCATTCAAAACGCTAATTGTACTCAAAAATATATCATCAAAACTTGAATGATAGCAGCTGTGTTTATGAATGTCAAATAAGCATTTTCATACCTTCAGTCCTGATATTTTTATTTTAAAATTGTTTTATAAGAATTGGTTAGATCAAACAAAAAACAGCATTCAGTGACATATAATGTGGGTGTGCAAATGCATGCCATGTATTTTGGATAGATTAGGATAGAGCCAGCAGCAGATTTGGATGGAGTCAGCAGCACATTTGGATGGAGTCAGTACACAGTTGTGCCAATGGGGACAACCAGTCCATCAGGGTGCATAAATGCACATGATGAAATTGAGAGAAGCCCACTGGCCCAGCTGCAAGTTTGGAAAGAACCAGAATTCCTTGAGAAAGCTCTGTGCACACAGAGCAGAAATACAGCATTATTGAGAAATATTGCCATGTTTGGATATTTGATGTCTAAGATTCTGCAAGCTATTCCCCCTCCACCTTTACGTCAGTGAAATAAAGACTAATAATATTTTATTTTTCTACCAGGACAGTCATAAGAAGAAGTCATATCAACGGTTAACTTCTGGATTTACCTAAAATTTTAAAATATTATGAAAAAAAATATTATTGTGCATGCATTATCTCTGACTAAGTGGTGAATTTCTGCTGTACTCTTGAACAGTTCAAATATTTAGTGATGCTTCAGCAAGCATCTATTGCCCGGCTGGTGAAAAATTGCACAAGCATTGCAGTACCAGTGCCCACCAGAGGAGGGCATCATTTCTCTGTTGCATCACGGGGTGACTGTCAAACGTCTCATCATTCAATCTGGGAATGCTCTTAGGCATGCTGAAGTTTATAACCTTTGGACCATGTACTTACAGTCACTATTCACTATCTACGCTAACCAGGTTTTCCATGTTTAGCGATTTGATTCCCACGTTTTTAATCAGGTAAGGACTGGTAGTCAGTTGCTTAGTCGTCTAAACGACTCAAAACCCGCGTTCTTGTTTGGGTTACTCTACATACAACTTCCCTCCCAAGGTCTCTTAGTCCAGGATTTTCTCATTTGAAAGGTTCTATAATGAACCGAGGACACATCTCCTGGCTCAGATGTACACCAAGCTGCCCGGCTTTGACATTCAGGACTATGTATGCAGATTAAAAGGCGAGTATAGTAATGTCTCACTCAAACCTCAAACCCAAGCTAGTTGAAAAACATGGGCTAGTAACCTTGTGATTTAGTGTCTTTCTTAAATGTTTTCACGCAAAAATTGCGGTAGAATAAAGCTACATTCATCCCACAGACTCTCTGCTCTTTGAAGACTTTAAGCACTGTAGATAAATGACAGCATAATCGGGTTCATACAGTACAGGGCCAGACAGTGCCTGGGGCTCATTCAGAATGATCATTGTGATTCAGGGTGAAATGTCTTTAATGTTCATGTAACAGAACCAAAATCTCACTTACCTTTCAGCTGACAACTCTCATTTATTTCCGACAGTGTGAAGGGAAGTGGAATATTAAATAATAAGCAGTACAAATGATAATTTAATGACAACCTATAAAAGACTGCTTTTAATCTGCTAAAGTGTAATTTAATTTAATACTATTGTGCTATATTCACAGTCAGTTGAACTACTAAATGATATATATTTTTTTAAAAAAGTTATTTAATCATTTAATTTTTAAATGTTATTTTCATGTTGTTCTCGTATCTTAAATCTATCAAATTCCATACTTATTTTCTTGTATCTAAAATTATATTATGCTTTCTTCACATCACCTTTAGGCGTGAATAACAATGAAGAGCAAGCTTTTTGGAAGCAGGATGATTTGGGGATATCATCTGCATTCAGTCAAATTGTTTCAGAGACAGGAATCCCATCTTTGCATTGATGATATATAGGGCCATAAATAATGTTTGTGCTGATCTTTTATACATAATTTCTGCAAACCTTCTGGTTTGAAGTTAAATATTTATGAATAAGAAATCATTATTTGTTTGAAACCATAGGTGACCAGGGGGTCCTCTGTGGCTTATCTACTGTGATGGTATCATCCTCCTTGGAGAGCTCCTTGTAATGTTCACCTGCATTTTATTCATTCATGTTTCTCATACAGCTACAGCTTGCTGTTCTGCTGATGCGTTCCGCCGCCCAGCGCCCTGCTGGGACTTCAGCTGGCAAACGTCAGAACTCATGACCTCGTCTAAAATACAACCTGCTGCATAAGTTCAGTGAGAGCCAAGCTGAACATCCTGTCCGCTCCGTTTACTTCCAGCCTGATTAGTAATGGCAGCAAACTCATGATTCACATTGTTTTACCAAATAAAGTTTTGTTTTTGGGAGTCAGGGGATTTTATATTTCATGCGCTTCTTTTTTTACCAGTGATGGCGGAGATTTGTGTCAATGTCTGGAAGGTTGGGCTTCAAGTGGCCAGGTAATCATAACACTGTTGGGACCTTGACCAACGCTGTGAAGGTGACAGGATTACCTTGCCGCCCACAGGCTTTCAACCCACGACATGCTGGACACAGTCACATATCCCTAACCTACTAAGCCACACCTGTGTTACGTTATTACATTAGCATCAGTCAGTTTTATGGCTGCTATGCTGCTATATTTACTCCCACTAAGCTACTTATCAGGTGAAATGGTCCAGAGTTTATAAGCTATTCCACGTTCTGTTGGTTCAAGAGATAACGCAGTTTTAATTGGAAGAGTCTGTGTGTGACAGATTGCAGAAGCAACTCACCCATATTTGTTTGATCCTGTTCTGTTATGTTTCACTTAAGGAAACACAATATAAAGGATTGAAAAGGATAGAAAATGATCTTTTGACATTAGTAATTGGTTGGGGAACAAGTACCCTATAAAATAAAGCAGATGGTTTAATGTAAATAGCTGCGGTGCCAATGTGGGGTGTGTTACCCAAAAGCTCCTGTGAGCAACTTACATGGCAACTGTTCAGTTGTATGGTTCCAACAATGCTGTAAGCATCTGTGCTTTTGGTAACTGTACCCCTGTCTGGGGTTAAGATCAGATCACTGTACTGCTGTTTGCATTTAGCACATTGGTTTGTGCCTGAGGGGTAGAAAAGTGCCTCAGTGATTAGCTCTGTAGCAACACACCACTGGGTTATGGACTCTGATCCTACCTCTGTCTGTGTGTGATATATATCTTCCTGAGACCCAAGATAAAAAGTGTCCTTCAATTTTAGGTTATTTGTCTTTGGAGGAAATAAGACATCTTACAATTTAGATTTTTTTCAAATGTATTTTTATTTTTAACTTCACAGCATGTCCTCTTTAGTGTACAACAGGAATAAATATGTTTCCTTACATCAGTGAAAAGATAGACACAGAAACAAAATGTCCACTGCAATGGACATAAATGAATGGGAGGGGTCTCAGGAGGATATATATATTTTTATTATATATCTAGAGTTAAGATAGAAAAAAATCTAGTGCAGACATTTAGAAGGCATGTAACCCCCAGAAAAAAAAATGTGAAGTACTTCAAAACAAGTATGTATAAAATATAGCGCATATATTTTTCAAGGTTAAGAAAGTGTACATGAAATGCAGAACATGTGTTTTTCAGGGTTAGGGGCTCTACATGCAGGATTATAGACCTTAGCTGGTTCTGTAGCACTTCTGGGAAGCAGAAGGATAAAACCGACATTCCGGAAACCTCCGAGAAATGCACTTTTAACTTTGAAGTGTCCAGTGGCGGTCTGCATTGCTGCGGCTGGAGCTTCCACTAGCTGGTACAGTGCCTGATACCGCCTCAGTGTCCTGCCGGGGGTCACAACTGAAAAGCAGATATTGTTGAAGGGGCACATCCATCACTGCAGCTCTGTTCTCCCGATTGATACCATTGTTCTGGCTCTGTTCTGCGGGATGCACGCTGTGAGTCCAGAGAAAGCTATCTGTGATACAGAAAGGCGCTCCTCTCGGGGCACTTCAGATCTGGGCCTTTCGCTCCATCCATTTGGCCGCCGGAGAGATAAACTTCTGCTTTCAGCCTCAGGAGTCATGAAACAGATTCTCCTGAGCTGGATACAATGGAAACCGCCAGTGAAAGCTCTCATTATCTGTAGTCACAGGACATTTCCAATGGATTTGAAGTTGCCTTTCATTTAAGAATTTAATAGCCTGTAATTGCAGGCTGCTTTTGATGTTCTTAAGCTGGAGATTTATCATCCCCTTCATGTGGTAATATTATTTTTTTATTCCACTAATAATCCAGATTAAACCCCCAGTGCTGCCTTTGATGGAGGCGTGTTTTTACAGCAGCATGGTAAAGATGGCCCACCCTACGCAAAGGGGGCGGGGCATTAATAGGGCGTTACCCTTTTAACGCTGCGATAGGCAGACAGCAATTGAGGGCATGAGGGAGTTAGTTGTAGATGTGCCTGATATGAGGAAATGGACGGATCCCACTGCATCTGTGACACGGAATCAGAATCAGTGCAGTAAATCAATCAGTGAATCAGAATCAAATCAGAATCAATGCCTAAATCCAGACTGTGAGCTTGAGAATATTCTCCTTGCAAATTCTGTCAGCCTGGTGGCTATCAACGCCACAGTGATCCAGAAAATGTGCATCCAAGCACTATATTGAAATGCTCATATTATAGATATTATATGTAAGAAAAACTTACATATATAATAAGAAACAGAATGACAGAGCGTTGACATCATCATCATATGGTATGACACCTCCCATACCTTCCCAGACTCCAGGAAGCTCTGGGAAGCTCTCCTGATTCATTATTCCCCAAGTAGATGTATGCCAGTACCACAGCCCTGCTGGCCATACCGCAGTCTCCACACATTGACTATGGAAAAGCTGAAGAACCAGCTAGAACATGGGGAGTGAGGAGGTGAAACTAGCCAGCAAAGCCCTTAAAACCTCAGTGAGCATTTCCACATTCCAGCATCCCAGTAAAAACTCGTTTACACTTATTTTTGATGCTTTACATAAAATATAGCAATGAAAAACCCTTTAAGGCTCCTCTCTGCTTCTTTCCTCAACACATGGACACACTCAATCTTTGATAATACCTCTCTAATAGTTACTGTATGCTGACCTTAAGGTCAGTGGAGGGCCCAAATGCATAGCTGGTCTTTGATCAGGAATGACCTATCACAGAAATACTCTGCTGCTATTGGCCAATTGCTGAACAGAAGCACTTTCTCTTCAGTGGTATGAGCTACGTCTATAAGATCTCACCCCCCAGCGCTGCACAGGCATGTGAATCTGTATGGGTTTTTTAAATGACTTCATGTTTATTTGTCTATTTACTTACAAGCTGTGAGATTATCGTCTACTCACCTCCCACATATCACTGTAAGCCAGAATGCACATTTTCTGATCCACAGCTCCACAAATAAACTCACATGCAGCTTCTGAAATATCTGCCGTTACAGATGAAAAGACTTTGGCCAGAGCACATGTGTGTCCAAATCAATGGGATGAATAATAATAATAAAACAAAGCAGTGACACATAAGAATCTGAGATGGAATTCACCGGCACGGGGCCCCAGAACTGGGCCCTGGCGGAGGTGTCTCAGAAACGCAGGGTCACCTTGAAGAAATGGCGTCCCACAGCACTGAACATTTTCACATTAGCAACTGAAATGAGCATGATTCCACGCTAAGCACACTGAAGCTTTGTTCGGCTCTGCGAGCGCTGCAGTGCATTTGGACTCTGCGCCGCCACTGCGGATCGGGAACCAGCGCGGTGTGAGCACGTCAGCGCGGTGGATGCAGAAGGAGGCATGAGCGATCACGGCGGGTTGAATGCAATGATAATTAATGCCATGAATATGGAGGCTCTGGGGCCATGGTTGCGGGTCCTTCTTGTGTTGATGTGAAATTCCTCTTGCTGGAATTCCTCTCCCACTTCCCGAAGCATGCTGGGATGGAAAGATAGTCATGAGACTGTATGCTGGGCTCTCCGTGATGGGCCTGCATAAACTGTGCAACTTAAACTGTTTTGAGTACCAGAATTTTTTAGTATGCATGGCAGAATGGGACAGGGTTGCCAACTCTTATGCAACTCATGTGCCACTTTCAGATTCTAACGCTTATGCGAGAAATCTTACGGCAAATTTATATCGTTCCATTATAAACCTAAAATTAGCCACAGCAAAAGCGTCGGGTTAGTTTGAAAACCCTACAGACTATTTACAAGGCAATAAAACTGTTACATACATTGCCTGTAATCGAAAATCTCACTCCAACCAGGGGACCAAGGTTAGCAAGCCTGATGTGAGTAAACTGACAGGTGTTCTACATGCGTATCAAATGGAAAGCTGGAGGTGCAGGTCTGTGGAACGTGATTTGTCTTTATCAGTGGAAGGCTTCAGAGAGTTTAGGGGTAAATCATCCGCTCAGAGCTTCAGCCGGGAAAGCTCCGGGATTTCTTAATACTGACAAAACAGCATGCAGCACTGCTAAAAAGTTCATCACGATAAGGCTCTGGCCGAGCCAAACAGAGGAGGGCTGTAATGGCTGGTGTGGGCGTCTCAGAGACACTCTCCCATCTGATGGGTTTTCAGCATCTCGGTGGGTGTCTTGACCCCAGGCCACATGCTTGTCATGGTTAGAGAATGTCTGCCATGTTTATGCCCCACTACAAATCTCCAAAGCTCTCATTGTTGCAACCTTGAACTTTACTGATCCCAGCCCCTCCTCCTGCCAAACATGTCTTGGTGGGGGTGTATTTCTGCCCACCACGAAAGGCCTCATGCAGAGGGTCTGGTCATGGGCGGGGGGTAGTGAGACAAACACCCTTTCCACCTCCTGACGACCCTCCAAGCATGGTGACAACCTAGGCGAAAACATTAGCCATTGTGAATAGTCAAATTGTGAAATGTCAACCAGCCATAAATCCATGTACCTCAAAATCTCTTGAATATAAGCATTTCTAACAAGATTCAACATTAACATTGAGCTAAAGCTTTTTAATACTCTTTTTACTGTTTTGTCATGTCGGACTTCATAGGCTTGAGATCAATATAGAAACATGTTAGCAGTGAGTAGCATATTAGCACAAATTGCATTTCCCTTTTACCAGTATATACCTTAAATGTGAAGTATTTTTAAGAGCGTTTGGAACAAAGCTGTATGTGCAGGGATCTGCACACTGGGTGGGACACTGCACGCTGTAAGGGCCTCACGACTGAACACTAACCAGCCCCTCAACCCTTCCTGCTCGTGTGTCAGCTTGAGATAATTGCTAAATGTTATTTTCGGGCCATGGTATTGTGAGTCTTTCATCCCCAAGATCAGCACAGCGGCACAGAGAGAACAAAGTGTTTTTTCTTTCCATTTGCTTTGTACATTAGTGAAGAGTCCATGCAACAGCCCCCAGCCCCCCCACCCAAGACAAAGCTCTGTACTTTGCTCGCATGCATACTTATGATAGTAGAGTCCTTCCCACTGCAAACACTGTATGGACTATGGGTGGGGGCTTGAATGGAGATAAAAAAACCACCTATTTCATGCTGCATCCTTGAACATGTCTAACAGATATGGAAGGAAGCAACTGCAGCCAGTCAGGGCTACATTTTCCAGAAGAACCCATTAGCAACTTGCATATTTGGAACTATTCAGTCAGTATAATTTTGGAAATGAACCCCAGGGAAGTAGGAGGTCTCCAATGTGAAAGGCAGAGAATATGTGAGCGGCACAGCATGACAACCAACAGCTGCCATGATTTTAATGAGCAATGCACTTAGGGACTAGATTAGCTGGGATGGATGGATGGATGGATGGATGGATGGATGAATGAATGAATGTGTAATTCTAATATGCAGAATGTGCAGGCCAGATGTAATTAATTGCACTGAAGAGGCACCTTAAACAGCTGACAGAAGGTTAGGAAAATTCCAAGGGCACATGAGTAACAGTAACTCTAAAACACTTTAGAATGTAACAGGATTTATCTGGGCTGAGGGCCCAGTACGATATGGTTCAATATGTTCCCCTGATTGTATATATAGTAAGTCTTACCAGCAGTGCTGCAAAGTTCCTTATTTTAGTACTTTAAAGTCCAGTTAATATAAGTGTATGTTGCTTAGAACAGATCGGCAACTAATACTTCACATGACCAGTCCTTTAGCCTGTAATAAATAAACTCTAGTGTGAAATGGGCAGACAGACTCCCAGTATGATTGAGGTTAACCATTAGCAACCATTCAATGCAATTAATGAGCCAATTAAACACAAGAAGTCACATTTAAACCCAGAAATAGTATGTTCCTCAAAACTCATATGATATATAAAGTGTTTCCTAACCTAAGACAAACCCCAATACCTTTTCAAAGTTGGCAGAGAACGTTCCTGCTGTCAGTGTTGTGGAGTAACTTACATGTACGTTACATGAAATAGTGTTACACGGTCAAACATACATTAGAAAAGTAATCAAGTGTAATAACTAAATGGTGCAATAATAATAAAAACAATATAATAATAATAATAATAATAATGGTGCAAAATACTGTTTTATAATAAAACATTATTGCATAAAAGGGTTGTACATGTACACTGTGCAGTCTTTAACCATGACCTTTATCTAAAGCACACAGTGACAGTGATACCAGCTGCCCTACCAAGAACTTTGCTTGTTTTTATGTTATGACTCTTAGTTGTAGTATTGGGGTAACATGCTGGGAACATCAGGAAAACAGGACAGTTTGAATTTTTCCATACTTTAGTCATCCATCCATCCATCCATTTTCCAAACCGCTTATCCTACTGGGTCGCGGGGGTCCGGAGCCTATCCCGGAAGCAAC
>JABFEA020000050.1:6611381-6641682 GCA_019775915.2 Cyphomyrus plagiostoma | reverse complement strand
GGGGGGAAACCGGAGTACCCGGAGGAAACCCCACGACGACACGGGGAGAACATGCAAACTCCACACACATGAGACCAAAACCCGGGTCCCAGAGGTGTGAGGCAACAGTGCTAACCACTGCACCACCATGCCGCCCCCTACTTTAGTCATAAAATTGTAAAAAAAAAAAAAAATGTAAGAGAAGCAGATCATTTGAATTAAACAGCATTGTAGATGATTCTCATAAACCTCACATTGTCGGTGTTGGCATGTCGATGTAAATTATCCATTAACAGGCCTGTGTAGCATGTGGCTAGCTCCTTAGCACTAATAACATGGGCAGAGTGCCACCCACGGGGTTTTGATGGCACTCAGTGATCTGTGAACAAGAGAGAGGTCTCAGCAGACGGGTCCAGCCTGCTTGTGCTATTCATTAGAGTAGAGAAGAGGCTGTAGAGGCGGGTAGAGGGGAGGTGGCGGAGTCATCAGATTTAATTGTATCGCACATGTACTAATTGGCACAAGGTGTAGCAGCCTGGCTCCAGACGGACTCATGTGAGCTCAGCATGGAAGGTTTCTCCACGGTACTCCCCTGCTCATCAAGGAAGCTGCCAATTCTGTCCTGCAAAACAGCCAAACCACTTCAAGCTCTGGAGCCTGAGATTCATCCAGTGTCCGCAGCTGACAGCAGCGCAGTGTCGATGATGCCCTTCTCCCGGGAGCTGGCTCCCCCGAAACATTCAGGCGTGAGTCTGACAGCTTCACTCTCTGATCTCCATGAGCAGCGGCTTCTGGTTTGCCGCTGTGGAGCTCAATTTCTGCTCACACACCCCAGCACTAAATACATACTCTGCTGTTTACCTCTGCTAGTAGGACCAGCAATGTATTCAATCTATACAAATTATGCAATCATCTTTTGTATTATCCTCAGGAAACTATTTTTTTATTTTGAAGGAATATTGATTCCTTAACGCACATGGGTTAGGGAGGAAGTGGTCATTATTTTGAAGAACGTGTCAGGCTTGCCTGTCATTCTGGGGTGTTATCTGGTGGACAGAGCTGCTGTGGGGTTGTCTGTGTATAGTGCTGGGGGGTATTGGTCTCTACTGCCCCTGTCGTGTCACATCATTCATTTTTCTGGAGATGAAACACCTGGGGGTGTTCCACAAAGCAGGATTTATTCATTAACCAGATGATTTGAGCCAAATGTAAGGATTGTCCAATAGGAATGTCAGCTACCTCTCTTCCTTTTGGACCATTTTCATGTTTGGCTTAAGTTATCCAGCTGAATGGGAAGTCTTACTTTGTGGAAAAGCCCCCAGATCCTTCCTTGAGCATGAATGCAACACGTTTCTTGTTTTAAAAGCTTTATCGTTGAAGAGGCTCAAGGTCTTTTGACAAGACCTCACATTCGTGGACTGAATGAAGATCTGGAAAATGGCCATTGCTTATTTCATTCATTGATTTCGGCTTGTGTAACTCAGCAACAATAGTCACTGTCATGATCACTTCTCGAGCTCCACCTATCCTTCTTCACATTGTGCAAAATGAGGAGAGATGTGGGGGTGGGGGGGGGTCCACTTGTAAACCTTAAGGGACCTTCCATGAAGAAGATATTTTTATGCCATGCTAGTTCATCAAGATTTATATGGGTCCTCCCACTGGCCAATTTGAAAACTGCTGGTGAATGAGTCTTGACTGAGATATCGGTCGTGTCCTTTGCTCATCCCTTAAGATGTTTGGCCAATGCTATTGCCAGTTTTTACAATGGTTCTCAAACTCCTCAAGCGTTGTTTGTGCATTTCGTTTAATGGAAGCATACTTTAAAAGTGTTACTTCTTTACGGCATGGCAAAAGGAAAACAAAGAGCATTTGTTACGAACAGGCAGTGCGCTATTGTATTGTTGCATCAGTTAGGACACTACAGTGTCTCCATTGTGTCAGGGGCGGCACCAACGGCTGTGAGCAAAGGAGCCAAATCTTAGAGGCTTAAGACATCACATTTCCATATGAGTTTGATCTTAGGGTCTCTGTGCCCATTTTGTCAATCTCAGATTAAAATATATACCATTAAAATGCTATTCCTTTAATTCATTTTTGAGTGAGTACAGTGCTTTATTGGGTACCACGGTAGCTTCACACCTCCAGAGCTGAGGGTTTGGGTTGAGCCTTGTCTCTGCCTACGTGGATTTTTTGTGTGTCTCCTCCAGTAGAAAAATATGCAGTTTAAGTGAATATATGTGACTCCAAATTGCCCAGAGTGTGTAAGTGTAACCCTGACAAGGAGCAACCATCCTCAACTTCCTGGGATAAGCTGCAGGTATCGCAGGAACGGCAAACAATCAAGGAAATAAGAAGAATGCGCGTTTCTTGTGTGTGTTTTTGAACAGGTCTACATACGCTGTTGTTTGTGTGAGGCCACACTGCGTGTGGGAAGGTGGAAAACGTGCAGGTAGAGAGAGCGAATGACAATGCCTGCAGGTCAACAGCTGATGGCATCAGCGCCTTCTGAAAACTTATCTCACCCCCCTCATCCCTTCGTCTGTTTTTCAATCTTCTCATACCAAGACCCAACAGAAGAGGGCCGTTCTGACAATTCCTCCATTGTGAGAGACGCTGTTCGGCACCAGGCCCAAGTCCATAGATGACCCTTGTTATTTTGCAGGCCAGGGAGAGGCAGATGTGGACCAGAACAATGGGAAGTCCTCAGAGAAGACAACGGTGACTGACTCCATGGGAGCAATGGGTCCAAAGAATGCTTGGCCTCATGCCAGCACAGCTGGTCCCACCACCATCCGCCTCCGTTCGCTCCTCCTCTTCTCCCAAGATGCCCCGGGGGCCAGAGAACAACACCTTCAAAGACCGCCTCTCCACCTCGGATGAGCCGCAGACCATCAAGGAGCAGAGCACGGCGGGACCAGAGGGTGGTTCGGATTTTACTGAGCAGGACACGGACTGAAGTTCTTCGGGCCAAGACCAAGCCTAGCAACACCTAACATGGCCACTGCAAGCACCTCAGGGCAAAGCCCCTTTGGCCTGGGCAGGAGGAAACGTCACCCAGGTATCCTGGACCAGATTGGCAGGTTCTTTGGAGGAGACAAGAGAAGGAAGGGCAAGGTGAGCATGATATTTATTTGGAAATACTCAGTTTGAGTTTTCATCTGATAAATGAAAATCATGCTCAGAATATTATTGCAAAAAAATTCTGTCTCCCATCTCTGTTTGATCATTGGCATATATTACTCAAATGGAGACATTTTCGTTTGAGGAAATGAAATGCATAGATGGGCTTATAGTGCATCTAAAAATAGTGCTAAGGCAGAGAGCAAATGGAACGAAGTACATAAACAAGAGGGTCTAATGAAAATCACGTCTCACATTCGGTATTAGGGTAACGTCTCAAATGGAGGGTTCAGTGTCACCCCTTGCATTCTTACGTCTTCAGTGTCACGGTTTGGCAGCTTCACGTGGAACGTAAATACTGAACATACATAGTTATGTACTCTTGTTTTCATGCCATTGCCTAGGAGAAAGTGCTCTAGGCGGGCGTGTTTTTATGATGTGGCATATTGTGCCCCGTGGCATTCTGCTTTTCTCTCTATGCATTATACATTTAGATTAAATTCATAGATATAGTTCAGAACATGCAGTAGTTTAGTCCTGTAACATGAAGTTGCACACATATTTTGATGCTATTCAGATTAAACAGTTTACCTAACTGCTACATTAGATACTGTACTCCCTCCACACCCTAATAGACCTGCTCGTGCATTTTAATTAACTTTAACTGATTGCAGTTACTCATTGAAAGTAAAAGCATGTAAACATTTTAGAGTGCAGGCTGACAGGGAAAGGAATGAGAATCACATCTGGCTTCCCAAGCATTTGCCTGCTTTTAACGTAAATCAGTCATATATATGCAACTCTTTCAATTGTGCATTCTGATATTTTGGAGAGCTAAGTTGATATTTTTTGTGAGTAACAAAGTATCAAGTTTATTTAGGGAAAGTCAGATACAACATATAATGCCATCAGGATTTAGTAATGTGGATTAAGTAATATCTCTAATGATCTATTTAAATTTAATTTCAAAATGAGGTATTAAAATATTCCTTTGTTGTTTTCATCAGTGGAACTTTCATTTTTAAAACAGTCAAATGATAATCCAGAATATGATGTACCACATATGTTTTATTGGGAGTATGACCAATGTCATAAGTAAATGTTAAACAGATAATTATTTTCTCTATTTATATATCAATTAACAATAGACACTTTTTTAGTTAAGCAGCATTGTACGCAGTTAATACTGACCAGGAAACTTTTTTTTATTATTATTACTTTCCTGGATACTCCTGTACAGATCCAGTTCTTCGTTCGTGTTCTTTATGCATGTTAATGTGGTTCATCATTCAATCGTAACCCACTGTTGACACTGGCTGATGTGTGGTCACTGCTTCTGTAGTCGGTCTCCATGGTGACCGTGTTCAGAACCTGCATAACTTAACTCCTCGTGCCCCTAACCTCACAGAACAGTCACTAAAAGATATAGATTAATTCTTAATTCATCAGACAAATTAGATGAGGGGCACAACAAAAGGATGCATCCATTTTACTGTTTGACACTACTGAGCTAAATCGGTATAGTTATATATAGTGTTTCTATCATTTGCAATGTATAAAAATAAAGAGAATTTTAAGTATTTAAGAAAATACTTAATTATGTCTATAATTGTGCAATTCTAAGCCATACCCTAACATCTAATGAAATTATTCAAACTGCTAAACAAAATAAAAATGATTTTTTTTCAGTACATTCTAACCCATTACAGGAATAAATCTGGTTCAATTTCTCTAATTTCATTTATTTCAGATACGGTGTTACTATATATGAAGTTATTCCCATGGCATAAAGGCCTCCTTCATAATACTGTCTTTTCCTAATTAGCCGTACTTTGGGTGAGAATACTGAATTGTAAAGCAGACACCATCAAACACTTTTTTAACAGAGTTTAAATTCTCCCCACTTTTAAAGGACCTGACACAGAAAAAAAGTTTGAATATTTTTTCTAATTCTTTTTGTACATAAAAAAATAAATAAGAATTCAAGGTTTCAAAGTATTCAGTGATTCACAGTAATGCTTTGTAACTGCAGTTGTAACCTCTGAAATATTTTTACACCCCGCTGCATAATACAATATGTTGAATACGTTTTAAGCAAAATTGCCCTTTTGTCTTGTGTAATGGGTATCCTGCAGAAACATGGAGGAAAGATCAACCAATCAAGAGCTTTGCTGGTTCACTTAGGTCTTTACACACCACCTTAATGCGGAAGTGTAAAAACATAACATCATGGTTATGTGTTGTGAAGCCAGTGTCGACTCCTGGTTACCACATTGACTGCAATTCTCCAGAATGTCCCATATTCCCAATGTTCCGCTCCTTTCTGTCGTGCTGAGTTATCTCATAGTATGCCAGAAATAAGCTTCAATCTGATCAATTTTCTGTGAAGTATAAGTTTAGGGTTAAAACTGATGAAGAATCCACTTATTTTCATGGGAATCTTGAAAGTTCTGCCAAGCACCAGGAGTAATACTGGGTACTACACTGGGTACTAAACTGGGTAATATAGATCCAAGCTGTCCAGCCCTAGTGTGCCAGCCCCAAGATGCCCTGAGTGTCTTTCTACAGTAACTCTTAGATGCTTTATTACTGATTATACTGTACAGATATGTCACTTCAGCTGGTGTTTAAGGCAGCAATAAAATGCTAATCAAGCTGGAAACCTCCAAATCCTGCAGAAAGATGGAGACTTGCTGTTGGGGTCATCACCTGCTATTAACTGCCCAAGTAAATCTATGGACATCTTCATTTTCTCTGGCAGCTTCGTGCATCTTTCTGTAAGACACCTGGGCAAGTGAAACTGATCTGAATAAACCGATGTCACCAGACTCAGAAGACGGCTGTTCTGGTTTTTTGGAATGATGAAAGACAAATTATGTTGAAAAGAAGATCCTGCATTAAGCATGATCTACAGATCACTCGCTTTGGTGATACCATCACCAATGTGCAACTTCAGTAGCTCAAATCTCTAGAACTCAAAACATAAAAGGGGCCTTTTCTGATTCCATATTCTTCCGGGTTATTGGCAGTAACTTTCCGTGTTAATGCTTATTAATATCCTGCTTTTATTTTTCAGTCCTTCAAAGGAGTCCCGTGCACTGACCACCATTTGGCTGCAGAACGCAAATGTTTGCTTTTCACCCAGACTTTAAACTGCCCAGAGCACTCATTTAAAGCGGAAATTAGATAGGTGTGAGTTTCTTTCAACAGATTTCCTATTAGGCATTTAAAATTACACACGTATGACTGTTCACTGGATACATATTAAACAGAATGTGTATTTTGTGTTCATAAAACTCATATGCAAAGACAATTCCTTATATTTCAGTTTTTGTGGTTGAAATACTGATTTTAGGCAACACATCTTGTTGTAAGGGGCTATAATATATGGAAATGGAAAATAATGGAAAATAAAAGTTTATTATTAAAAGTTTGAAGCTGTAAAAAAAATATATAATGATACTTAATCTGTTCTTAAAAACACCATAAAGCAGCCATATGGAAGCTGGAGTGCATTTCATATTGCTTGTGAGCGAGCTGTGTTTTGTAGATAAACATGCTATTTGCATCCTCTGCAAATGACTCACCGATGGGTCAAGCGCAGACTGACGTAATTAGTTGCTTGCGTGTAGAAGGCAACTTTTCCAGAAACCTTTCATAATCAGAACTGTATTTTAATCTTTGAAGTAAACAAGACCTAGATGTGAATAGAATGCCTTCCACCTGAGCTTTGTGGCGACATCGTTAGCGGCTGAAGGACAGCATGTAATCATGTATGACTACCCTACCAGTTCTGAAGCAGACGTGACAAGGACCATCTCTCTGCTCGTCCACAAGCTCCCCGCATTTACCTGAATCACGAGAAACACAAGGGACAGAACTCGGCTGCTGAATTGATTATATATAAGAGGCATTTTTCCGGTGCCTAAGTAGTTCAAAGGCAGTATTTTTATATTTACTGGTTCGTTCCAGTTCTTTCCCTTTGTAATACTTAAAAAAAATTCACTTCAAATTTAATACCTTGTTATGGATGGGTTTGCTGGTTTTATACCCTTGCTGGATACTGTTTAGATGAACTGGCATATTGCAGCTTGCTGATATGTGTGATCCCTGGAAGTCTTGGTACTTTTTAGGAACAGTGTGTGGTCTCTCCTTGTTCCCCCCAGGGGTCTTTCCGGGCCCACCTGTCTGCCTCTCCACAAAGGCCCCTGCACTCCTCTGCCCGCCGCCGTGGACAGGACAATGCCGTGGTCCATTTCTTCAAAAGCATTGTGAGCATCGCCGGGACTTTCATGGTGGCAGCAGGGGCTGATGGGAGAAACCTGTGTGATTTCACAGCTCTGTCAAGCACAGGCCAAATGTAGTTTAAGACAAACTTTATTGGCCCCGTGGAAATTCTTGGGGGGAAAAAAAAACTATGAAAATGACCTGGATGATTTGCTGTTTGTAGTTTTCCCAGCCAGCAGGAAATCAGAGTCAATTACGTCTAGTAGTTATACCTAAATTCAGAGTAAAGTAGCTGTTGGATCCACAGGATCACGGGGTGGTGTTGGAGGTGGTATTGTGGGTTATCCCTAACAATGTTGGCCACAAGACTGGGCTTCACATTGGATGGCCGGGAACACAAACTAATACAAGCTTACACACACGCATACTGCTCACTGACTTGGGTGTCCTGAAACAGGAACCCCAAAACCCAAGTACCGTTTAGGATCCTAGATTCACTGAGACTGACAGTAAGGATAGACAGTTTGGATCTGATCCATTTTTCTTTGAATCTCTTCACAGGTGTCCCCACCTCGTCCTAAATCCAGGGTAAGTCCCATCTTCACCGCCTATTTCTCGGGAACTTACTGGGCCGTTTCCACGTTGGTCTGTTGCTGTCCAGCGGTACTGTTATGCCTGTCATTGTTAGCCCGTCTCTCCATGACCCCACTATCTCGGTCTCTTTCATATGCAGTGGAGAGGACTGTCTGCCAAATTAGGCTGGGTAGGTAACTCTAATGTATACCTAAAATAAGCCACACCCCCAACCTATTAACCCATATCAATCTCAATCCAGCGTCAATTTTAATTATAATTTTCCTTCTGTTTTTCCCTATGCTTCTTTAGTTTTCCTGCCGATACTCTCAGTTGTACTGATAACATTTACTTTCCACAGCTGCTTCCACTTAACAGCTCGGTAACATTTAGGGCCATGTTTTAGTAATTCATAAACACATTCATAACAAATAAAAATTCATTCATAAAGCACTATAAACATGGAAATATTTATAAAAAGGTATAACACGTTATAGCCATGTTTATTATGCATTATGAATGCTTTATGAAGTTCTCTCTGTCATGCATTATAAATACCTTCATAGTGCATTATATTGGTTGGTAAAAGCATTAAGAATGCTTTGTAGTGCATTATGGTGGTATCTATAGTGCATTATAGATGACAGCTTCATAAAGCATTCATAATGCACAAGCATAGCTATAATGTGCCGTGCCTTTTGCTAAATGTTTATAATGCTTTATGAATGCATTGTAGTGCATTATGAGTGTGTTTATAAATGACTAAAAACATGGCCTTAAGTGTTACCACTGCTTCCTCCATAGCACCATGCCTAACTGTGTATGCTGTGCTCACCTGAAAGACCATCTCCTTTTCCACCTTCAAGATGTTTAGTGCATTATAACACTCTGGGACTTTGACACTCCTGTGATTAATTGCTGTTAATTTAAACATAGTCTCTTTGCATATTCTCCTTCCTCCTGCAGTTTTTGATTGATCCTCCTTTTACAGGAAATCTGGATATTTGGTGACCAATTTTATATCTACCTCAGCTTCTTGTCAGTTGGTTCTATAATGAATTATAATAATTAATGTACAGTAGGAGAACACATTCTGATACAGATAAATTGTTTCAGTAGTGGTTGGTAATTTTATGTCCACACCACTGAAAGAAGGCGCAAAACCCTCACCAACCTTATAAGCTTGTATATATCCTCAGAGTATCACATTTTTGCAGTGGGATTTTTCACAACTACAGTGAACAAATCTGCTTATTCAGCTTTCAATGTTAACAATGTAGTGTGTGGTTTATAGGCATATGCCCACCATTCCCCTTTAAAGTAAAACGATTAGTTAATAGGAAACATGGCAACACAAGAGCACCGCCCTTGTGGCAGTCTGTGATATCACTATTATTGAGTATTACTCTGTTTCTCTGACACTTTAATCCAGAGTGACTCACTGGTACTGGATGACTTTGACACAGCTGGACTCTTTCTGAGCCTCACCCGGTAAAGACCCCCGTGGGAGCTGTTTTGGTGCCCCCCACCCCATCAACAGAGACCCTCGGTGGACTCATTAACTTCACCTTCATCAGTCTATCACCCCACCAACATATCCATTCTACATTTGGTGTTTTCCACAGCGCAGAACCTATTACGAATGTGACATCGGCAGTGTGTAATGTGATCTGATGTACGATGCCATGTTTTTTCTCTGAAAGGTCAATTTTATCACATCAATGAGTGCTGACTGTTTTTTTTTTTTTTTTTTACCAGCTTTCACAAACAATTGCACTCCCCTCATATCCATAAACATACTCTGACTCCGTGATGCCAGATAGTATCACATCTCTAACTGAAATAACTGGCATTTGGCTGTTAGGCTGCTTTCTGCATGCAGCCAGTGGACAGCCAGCTGTTTACCCGCATTGGATCCTTCAGGCCTCCGCTGGCTGGGGTCTCCGGCTCCCCCTGAGAGCGGACAGGCTCACAGGCCGGATTTGGGACCCCGATTCAGCCACAGCTGCTGCTGACTAACCCTTGTCTTCCAGGGGGACCGCAGGTCCTCGCCAGCGCGCTTCTACGAGGTCGCAAAGTCGCCCCTCAAAGGACGCCGTGGGGCCGATGGTCAGGGGACATTCTCCAAACTCTTCAAACTGGTAAATAAGTGAACATCTTCTAGCAGGCCCAGACCCAGACCCTTGGCTGCACACCTCACACACCCAGACAATCAGGCCGCACGCGCACTGCAGAAAGGCTCCCTCCCAAAGTCATCCTTCTCACTCCTCTTTTTGTCTCCCTCTCACTGCTTCTCTCTCCCGCAACACAGTGATGATAGCCCAGTTATCATCAGGGATCAGTAAGTAATCAGTGATAATTAATGCTAATTTGTAACACTTCACTCGCTAAGCTTTCGTTCACAGCTATTCATTTTACACACTGACAGAGGTGATCATTTCATATGCACCTTTTAGTACCTTAGCGAAGAATCCAAGCGGTGGGACCTTTTCCTGGGATTTGAACTGGTCACCTGCTGCTCTTGAGTATATGACCCCAATTACCTGGTTCAATCCATCCATCTTCTGTACCAGTGCAGGGTTATAGTGTGTCTGGTTAGATCCAGGCCCCCTATCGAACTGTGAAAGGTCTCGGAAAGTAGGCACCTCGATGTGTGAGCAAAGTCATTTTGTTCAAGCTAAACCCTAGAGTCTTCGTATATTCAAATAATGAAGAGGAGCTAAGGATTGTGTAGCATTGGGGTGTATTTTGTTAACTTGGGGCAGAGTGACTCTCACGGGGGGTGTATGGGGGGGGTGGGGGTGGTAAATTACTCTCCAGTATGCAGCATTTGTAGACTGGTATTCCACTCTGCTTTACCCATAACCCCAACCTTCCATCCATTATGTAATCTGTCCACCATCGCTTACCTCCATCGCCCTCATTTCTAACATACACATTGCGACGATTCATGGTGCTGGCCAACTCTCACTGCATCTTATTTCAAACTAAATGTTTTAAGAAACGGTGATGTTAGAAACAGATCAAAGATACAAAGTTTTTGGTGTTTGTTTCAATTAGTTGCCCAACCAAGAATGAGTTCCTTATTTAGGCACTTGGACTTAATTATTCATTAATTATATATGTGAAGTGATTTGCATTTGATGTTCGACAAAACTTTGTAGAAGTCTACAGTCATGTTATTTCATGGTTTATGCGCGATGAAACCACAAGGGAAAAAAACAACAAACTCATCCTTGATGATTGCTCTTAGTGTTATGCTGTGTTTCACAATCATCATATATATTGAACATTGTTCTGTAGAGTTAATGGGCCTGTATTACACAATTCCATTATATTAGATATTGGATTGTTTGATAAATGGAACTTATTTAAAATACCACTTCAATTTCCATTTAATTCCATAGAGAATGGATCTTTTTTATTTAGATGGCTCTCAACTTAGCTGCTTCATACTTGCGCTGTCACATGACCATTTCTGTAAGAAAATCAATTCTTAATGCTTGTTTAAGATTAAGCACAAAGATAATTTCATCCATGAACTAGATGAGATGTTTCTTATCGTAATACTGGCATGTAAACTTTAAAAAAGTTTACATACACTTATCACAAGTTATCTACTTCTAAATGACTGAATTTGCTTAGCCAATTCTCAGCAAAAGTGGGCTGATGGAATGTAAAAATTAAAGTGCACATGTATGAATTCAGTCAACTTCAGAGATAAGGTTTTAGCATTGTCTCCAAATACATCAAGTGACCAGCGGTTAGTCGGCAAAAAAAAACTTTCCTGACAGTCTTTAAAACACACAGATCTCCATCATCTCTCTCTTTCCTTTATGTGGTGCACAGGTGTCATTCAGGAATGTATCTAAACTTCTATGTTGTGATAGGTCAAGTGTCCTTGAAGTTCAGTGGTCATCAGCATCTTATAAACCCCACCCCCCCAATCCCCTTCTTTGACCAGGGAGGACGCCGATCCCGATCGCCGTCCAAACGCTGACGTCCCACCTCAAGATCCAACCTCAACCCAACAAGCGGTTGATAGTAAAGAGAAGCAAAGAATTCCAAAAAAGATTGACGTGAAAGACTGACACCTCAGCCGGCTTGTAACGCACTAAAAGCAGCTTGCCTTGCTATATAGACTGCCACGCGGTAGTGCTAAAACACCCCATGGCTGACGTCTACATGCATTCATCCTCAAACGAGAACTGTTTTTGAATTCTTTGATGGTACCCTCATAAGCTCAGGCTTTGGGGATTTTTTTTTCCCTCCTTTTCTCAACTTTTTCCTTCTTTTGTGGCTTTGACTTGTTGGATACTAAACGTTGTCAATGTCCTGTGGCGTCTTGTTTACTCGGGACAATTTCGAGGCTAACCTTTTTTTTTTGACTCCCTCTCGGAATACCCAAGTCGACTGTCCGTCCGTCGTCAAAATAAAACATTTGTCTGTCTATATGTGCGAATGAAAGGTACCCGCCAGGCACGTGTCGAGTAGGATGCGTGGTCATGGAAAGCAAGGAACGTCAAGCTGGGGTATCTTCTGATGGTTATGGAGGTTCTCGTGGCAATGTGCCATTTTAACAGACCTGCTTAATACATTAATGGTTATCATTTTGGTGCTGTTGTTAAAGAGTAGTAGGTATAAATGCCCTTCTGAAATGCACTGTACTACTGAAATAACGATTTATGGTTTGCTAGTACAGTTGATTTAGCTATTGAGTGATCAGTACTATTTAGCTCTTTATTACACTGTAAATCTACTTCTATTCTTTTTGTCCTTCCATTTACATGACTAGAAAAACTGCCAAAAAATTTTAGTGTCTGTATAGTTTTCACACATTTCTCCTTTGGTCTGTTAACCGTTTCCAACTGTTTAATGTCTCTGTGTCCGCAAATCTTTCAAAGAACAGTTTGTAGATTAGAAGGAGGGTCTGTGGGAAGTTGTCGAGGGAGCTGGGGAAGCTGAGAGAGGATGTCGACCTGCATGTTTTGCTGCGCTATGGCTGAAGTTTGTATCTCCAGACATCTATTTTTTACCACCACACGTGTGTAAAACAAGTAATCCCATGTACTCCATCCCTACCTGACATGTGCATGTTTCTGTGAAGGAATGTATGTTATAGACCGAAAATCACCGCTGTGTCTGAAAATCTCACCTCTTAAATGAAAATAAACTATGCATTTGAAAATTAATAATAAAAAAATTCTGTGCTTCGTCATACACATTTAATCCTACTCTTTCTTCATTAAAAAAAATAAATGAACGAATAAAGTATTTTGTTAGAAAGGCATACTTTGATCCAAGACACTCATTTCAGACAGAGAGACAGACTGACAGATAAAAGACTTCATAGCACTTTGATCCGATTTATCAGCCTGACAGGTCCATCAGCTGCACGCTGTCAGGATGGAACCAAAGAAATATAGGTGGTCAAGCTGTCGCCATTTAGCCGCCAGCTCCGGTTACCCATTCAGTGTCATTCTATGGCTGCTCATTTCTGGTTTGCTAACATTGCAGACCATAATTTACAGACTGAAAGTAGTGGTCTCCCAACTTGTGCACCGTGACAGCTACTTTTAAACACAAAATAATCTGGGTAGCTACAGAGTTCTGATGGTCACCCTTGATATATTTCGCCAACCAAACGGGGATCCCCTTGGGTATATTTTTCTGATGTCGGGGTGGTTGTTAAGTTGTGGTCATCATCAATTATGGAGATCGACTGGTTGGTGTAAGTGATCTGTGCGTGTTATACTTACATAAAAATGAAATCTATTCTGTGCTAAACCCCATTAGAGGATTTTTAAAACCAGATTACATGAATACAAAAAAGACCTCCAACCTGCCCAGGAACTACATTTTCATAATTAGAAGTCAGTTAATTCATATGATCCCATCTTTTTGATTGGCTAGACCAGCACTGCGGAGCCGCATAGCCAATCCTATGAGATCCAACCCGGTCGGCTGCAGTAAGACACAACAAGACCAACACTTTGTAATTTGTAAAAAGTACTCAATTTATTCTCACATAAATACTTTAACAATGTCCTGTTACAAACTATACAGCTTATCTGTACATGTGGCATAGCTTCACGTAACAAAACTGAGGGAAAATTTGACATTGAGGTTTCAGCCACAATATTGTGAGGAAACGGCAAACATATCCAATCTATACAATATTTACATCCAAATTAGAACTAATGTACAAATGAAAATGTTACGACAGCACGTTAAACTACACTTCGATATTCCACAACTTTCTACAGCATCGTACCCTCCATGACCGTCATGTAAACCAAGAGTGACTAGTCCTTTAGAAAAAATGCATATTTACACAAAATGTGTGGCAGTACCACGTACCATGGTAAACAAATGCATGGAAAAGGTCACAGCCCTGCATGCCCGCCTACCATTTAAGGGCAGGACGTGACTCCCCCATGTGCCCCCCACCCACCAACCCGGGTGACAAACTCGGTGTAGCCGAGAGGGGTTTCATGTCACTGACAGTCTACACAAAGGCACGGGTTCCTTTCGCTTTTAGAGAACAGACACCTAGAACTACAAGTGGGTCTATTCATATACATTTCCTGCTTCTTTAAAATCTAGAGCGTTTTTTAAGGAACATTGCATAATTCATTTTTTTTGGAGTGCAAGCAGCCAGGGATAACATTCCTGTAACAGACACTTAGGTACTAATTCACTATACTTTGTGTTATACTCTACTACTAGTTAGTTATCCCACCTAGACTAAAAGGTTAAGATGTTGGAAAGATCAACTTGTTGATAGACATGCATAAATATTCTACTGCAAGAGAAATGAGGGATCTCTGGACTCACTGATGTGCTCTAAAATAATACAATATTGCCCTCACCTGACTGCTTTTCTGATACAGAACTAGATGGACTTCATAACCAGCTGAGGTAATTCAGCATACATTCTACCAAATTAGGTACCTCTGGCACGTGACAAATTTGAGTTCCTTTCTCTGCTCACTATTGACCAGCAGAAAAAAGTGACATCGAGGAAGGACAGCATTTACAGTGAAAGCTTTAAAAATCAACTTGTGTGTGTACGTGCGCATTTGGGGAGGGGTTCATATAAAACAAAAAAAAAAAACTGGAAAATATGGAGAATGGTTGGACTCCATATCCGTATTGTGCCTGGATTTGGGAAGGTCCTCAACCAAAGCACTTGAACAGTCACTCAAGGAGGCTGGTTTGGATATCTGTCCATCATGGGGGGTAAACTGAAAAGCTTCAGTAGGCCAGTGAGTTAGGGGGGATGGGGGAGGGGTGACAGTGCGATGGAATCTACCGGAACACATTGGTGATGCCACACTGCCAGTCGGCGGCTGGCTCCTGCACCACCTCGGCCAGATCCAACCCGGACGCGGTCTCCTCCTCCCCTGCTGTCTCCTGGGTCATGGACACGTCCTTGCTGCTCCCTGAAGAAGGTGGAGTGAAGCCCAGTTAGAAGGTCCTACAGGCAGCTCCACCACGCTACTCTCCAGGAACAGTCTCTCACATTGCCTGTACTGGGGTTCTGAAGCTTTTCTAAATAAGAAACAACGCCGAGGGAAACTGACCCAAAGCAGCACAGCTCAGGTGCTCAGGGGCGCCCAGGGGTCCCCAAATGGATGGTGGAGATGTACCCCCACCTAGGTGGCTGCACTCTCTATTCTAGGCACTTAGAGACTGACGCTTACACCCCCACCCCCCACCCCCGGAATAAGGCTCTGCGGGAGATCTGCAGAAATCCAGCTAAATTGTAAAAGCATGACCACTTAAAGGTGAACTCCCACAGCTTGGGAAGCACAAAAGCATATATAAACACAGGCTCACAGCACGGCCTGTGGGAGAGATCTAGGGAAAGGGATTCTTTTAAAAATGGCTTTTTCCCCTGAAAAAGTTTAACCAAACCTCTTGCACGCTTTTTCCGCACAACACTCTAATTTTACAGGAACACCTTCACCTGACCTGTGCTTTGCACTCTGGACCCCCCAACATGTGCTCTGCTACACAGTTTTTTCAAAATGCCTTTTTAAGTAAATACAGAGAAGTATATTTTTGACATAGTGAATCCTTAAAAATGTTTTTTAAAAAAACAGAGCAACATGTGATTGGTCACTGGTCGGCCAATGGTAGCCGGCGGCTCACCCACCGTAGCTGTGTGAGCGCCTCATGTGCAGCTTCATGTTGCTCTTCTGCGTGAAGCTGATGCAGCACACCTCGCACTTGTAGGGCTTCTCTCCTGTGTGCTTCACCATGTGCACCTGCAGGGCGCTCTTCTGGTTGAAGGCCTTCTCACACTGTGGGCATTTGAAGGGCCGCTCTCCTGAACACACATGCAAAAATGGAGAAATGCAGCACATTCCATGCACTAACTCAGTCAGTCAATCCACCCATCCCTCCCTCCCACCAAAGAGTGTTTCTCAATATGCATACTTGACCACTCTTGTATTCAACAGTAGCGTCTATCTTTTATGTCATCTTCTATTGCCATAAGACCAGTTCCAATACTAATAACAGAAGTACAAAGGACAGTCAAAACCCCTGGATGTCATTCTTGCCCTGCCCCAATTATCAAGGACACATTGGTTTCATCCTAAGTCATCCTAAGTCACCAAAGTGATTCACTGCTCCCCAAGTTCATTCTTAGAAGGCAAGTTCGAAAGACCGGACTTGCCAAGAACACATGGACAATCTTTATTGGTAGTGAGGATCACCCACAAAAAAAAAATCTTAATGTTTCCACCACCCCCCCCCATTAAAAATGTAACCGTATGAATCTTTTTTTTTAATGAAGACACCAGCTGTTCTGCCTCGCGTAAGCACACAGAGTGATTTGCCTAATGGAAACACTCACTAATTAACGCAGGGAGAATCTGTGTCTAACAGCCTTTTAAAGCGGACGTTTGCCACCCAGAATACATCAGTGTTGTGGCCACATACACATACAGGCAGGGGCCTGTGTCCTTTGCTATGGCACAATCATCGCTGTGTGGCTCTTAATGAATGATGAACTCATTTAGCAGAAATCATTATGGGAATGTGCCTATGGCCATTTTGGAGCTGACAGTGTACTAAAATATTATCTCCTTCGAAAATGAGAACCAAAGATGACATGGCACCTTTGATGCAAATGAAATAACTGTTTACTGACTGCCATATAAAGCAGCCCATATAAAATTACACACCATCGAATGCCATCCTATCCAGTTCAAAGCCTGACAATTCAACAGATTCAAGTTTCTAGTTTTTGAAAATAACCTGATACTACAAAATTGCTGTTCTCCCCAGTTCAAAGCTTCACTGACAATCTAGCAAAGCTCAAAACCTTTATTATTAATGTATTGCCATGCATCATAACCTAGATTTAAGACACCATAAATACCATGCAAATAACATCACTGACAGGAAGTGATGTCATCTTCCTGGTCAATTCATTCTGTCAAACCTTATACATGAATGAAAATAATTCAGTACTGAAATGTAGTTAATGCTCTGGAAATGAGTACAATTACTGCAGCTCATTTATTAATAGCAATCTTATTTTGTATTATTTGTTAATATTTATTGTGCTGTTAAATGGCAGTCTGATGGAAGGAGAATCATCCACGCTGCAGACATGACAGACATTAAACTATTAAATTATCAATTAAGCAAGTAAGACTGGATTCAGTGTTGTGAAAACCATAACGTGCAATAAAACAAACAAATGTTATACATAAACATGAACTATAAAACGTTAAGAAATACAAGAAAGAGGTGGGACAAAGAGGATTTCTCAGTGGAGCGTACGAGGCGGCACAGGGCAGGCGGCGGGGGTGCGGATGTGTGACGATGCCGGCCTGCGCAGTTAATTGCCTTTCATTCGGTAGAAAGCCTTTCGTAGTGCTGCCTCTGCACTGTGGAAGCATTTTAGATGCTAATCATTAAAAGCTTTCTGTGGCTGGAGTTCCTTTCTGAACGCACCTGCGGACGTCCTCTGGAAAGGGGCCCGCGGTTTCTGCCCATGCCGGCTACTCGCAGGGCTGAGCCGCTATTCCCCGGCCGTCCCACCTCAGCCGCCCTTTGCATTCCCATTACTTACAGTGAGGGTGCTGTTCACTGGACTTAAGGCATCTTAGACTGAACCTGTGTTCATTACAAATGGAACTGAAAGTTCATTCAGCAGCGCAGTGTCAGACAGCGGTACCTGTATGTGTCCTGTTGTGTCTCTCCAGCTGGCTGGGCTTGGCAAAGGCCTTATCGCAGGTGGAGCACTTCAAGGTGCGCGGCCTCTGCGAGCTCAGTGAGGGCCCCTGCTGGTGGACTTGCTCATGCTCCTAGAGGCGAGATCGTGTTATGGTCTTTCATGGATACACAGGGCGCATATATGATATCCATGTATTTGCAGGTAAATGAGTTTCAAGCAAGAGGAATAACATGACCAGCAACGATGTGGATCGACTTGTATATCACAAGACAGTGAAGACAGAAGACAGGAAAACCTTGAGGCGTACGCATTAGTGTATCCGCAGGCACATGCGTGTATGCATTAGTGTATCTAAGTGCATGCGTGCATCTATTATGTGTAGATACGTGTGCAGGTGTATATGTGCGGCGTGCAGAAGCGGACAGCCACCTTGAGATGTGTGGCCCTCTTGAAAGCCTTGTTGCACACGCGGCACACGTGGCAGCGATCCTTGCCGTGAGCCTGCCTGCAGTGCCGCCGCAGCATGACCGCGCTCAGGAACACCTGGCTGCAGTAGAAACACGGCTGCAGGCCTTGCGACGCCTCCCCGACGTGCTCCTTGGCTGGAGGCCGGCTCGCCTCGGGGATCTGCGGATGCCCGCGAACGCATTTAGCCACGGGGCTGTGGGAAGAGCATAGAGGCCGGGGGAACGAGCGGCAGTCCTCACCCTGAAGCCGTCGTCGGGGCCGACCGTGCCCGGCGCCGGGTGGCTCACCAGTATGACTTGCTGGGTGGAGTTAGTGGGTTGTCCCGGGAGACCAGCGTCACTCAGAATGGCAGGGAACTGCTGCTCCTATGCAGATGGGGGAGACGCGTCACTGGTGGACACAGAGCTCTCGAGTTCATATGCCAGCTTTCAGTGTGAAGTCACAGGTTACACTTACCAGTCTACAAACATAAAAAAAAAATCCCAGCTTGTGCTCCATGACTCCAGAGAGACATGGGTGAGAGCTGAAGCCCTCTTCTCCTTATACTTTAATCTTGTTAGGGGTGACGCGCCCCCCCCCCCCATCCCCCAACAGACCTGTGAGCCGATGTTGAGCGTGACGGCATCCAGGCTTCCTGACAGCATGCCCTGCGTGTCTGCCAGGGTGAAGGTCACGCTCCCGTCGCTCACCACCCCCGACGACGACATCACCAGGCCCTGGGTGGACGCGGGCGTCTGCGACAGGGAGGTGGTGGGGGGCAGGCTGGTCTCTGAGTGGGGCGGGAGCGAGCAGAGGCGTTGCACACAGCGGGGTCAGAAACATCACTTGGTCACAGGCCTGTGTTTCCAGCGGGTGAGGCGTTCTTTAAAAACGTTTCTGCTTTTTTCACCTGTGATCCCGGTGCCTGCGGGACTCTGAGGTAGAAGCTGCTCATTCCCTATGGCCAGAGTGGCGCCAGTGGCCTGGGCGTTCATAGAGGGCGTGAGCCTAATCCCGCCATTCAGCTCCGGGCCCCCAGCTGCATTGTGCTGTGGCATGAGGTCCTGACCTTTAAAATAGAAGCAGCAGCAGTGAAATTCGGCCCATAAAGCATCAGTCAGTAAATCACTGAAGTCTGACAAAACTGCAAGCCATAAAGGCAGCTGCGTAAAAACAGTGAAATTGATTCCATACAGCAGAGAAAAAAAGCCAAATCGCAAAAGCTATACTGCTCAAATCGCCTCTAAAATACTCGGCAATGATGCAATCATGAAGCAAAATGTGCTTATGCCTGTCAGTGTCACAATGCCCTGTGGACGGGCGGACGCGTTTGTTTCTAATGCACGGATAAGAGGAGCGGGAGACTATGGTGGGGAAAACTAATTAGCAGAGAGCCAACAGTATGGGAGAGGAGGCCAGATGGGGATGTTTGAACGTCAAAGCAAATTAGCCTGCTTACCCGATATGGTGAGGGTGATCTCCTGGGGGTCACCTGAGGTCTGGGCAGGGCCTGCGGCCGACGTCTGGGCCAGTACCTGACTCAGACTGGAGTTGTTGATCGTCAGAGTAATCTCCTGGGCGCCACCGCTGGCTGCCACCAGACCTGATGAGGTCATGACCTGTGACAGGTCGTGGGAGCCTGCAGGATGACATCTTCCACGTTAGCATGGCAACCATCAGAAGCTGAACTGCGATTTTAACATAGGCATTACAGGTAGATGTAACCTGACTACTGTGGTAAATAGATGCGATAACATAGGATGACTGGCTTGGGGGGAAAAAATATTTCTGGATGAATATTTATTTAAAGAAGCACACGGAAATCAGTAATATAAACAACATCAGGGACAAAGGGACTGTTGCCTGTCAGACAACTATGCTGACTGGCTGAGAAATGAGGCTCCGCCCCATGCTGCCTTCAACCAATAAAATTAATCTTCCAGCAAGCTGCAGCTTCTTAACTGGACAAAGTATGTATGAGGCGGGGCCTCATTAAACAGACCTGTGTTCAGCACAGTCTGCAAAGCGCAATTTATATTCCAAATGGGGGACCCACCACTGCCAGTGGCGGCGAGCACAGCGTCCTGCTCGGCCAGCCCCGCCATGCCCATGCCACCGGCTGCTGCCGACGGCTGCAGGGACAGGCTGGTCAGCGGATGGATCACCACGTTGGCGGGCACGGCGGAGTCGCCCGCCATGAGGTGAGCGCTGGAGATCTGGGCGATGCCCGCGTCGCCGGTCAGCTGGTGGGAGAGCGTCTGCTGCAGGATGCTCGAGTCAATCTGGATCCGGCGACAAACGCGGCGTTACCACGGCGACGACAACAAGCCGCCCTACTGAAAGTCACACGATACCCCGTTCACTTCAGGAACATTAATACAGGAAAAAAAATGTGAACGGACCAAAAAAAATAAAAACAACAACATCGCACGCACACGATCTCAACCTGACATGACATTCCACAGAGATGCTAACAGAGGGATCATCAGAGGGTTCAGAAGACAGTTTGTACTCCATCCGCTGAACATCTGAAAAGCCTCCTGCTAACGGGCTCGGTGATCTGGAGTCACCAGTAGGTCCGGCAAGGTGATGACCTGCAGCGTGATGTTGTTGATGTTGCTGGTGTCGATGCCGGAGATCTGGACGTTGGGGCACACCAGGTTAGTGGTGCTGAGCTGCAGGTGGATGCCCTCCAGCGTGGTCAGGCCGTCGGTCAGGGAAACCGTCAGGTCACCACCTATGTGGAGTCAACCAGCTGGAGCTCAGTAAGGCACTCGGAGAAAATGGCCGTCATCAAAACTAAATTACACTGATGAAATTCATAGGTAAGTCAGCTATATTGAAATATATTGACTGAAATGTGCACTGCATGTGTTTGAATAAAGGACTCCATTTTACACGAAGATCATGTCTCGAGGCTCATGATGTTGAAAAGTAATTCAATGAATACAAGCTAATTCCATCGGTAAGACAATGCAGTATTCCCCATAACAAAAACCATCTTTGCTTTCCTCAGCATAAGACGCCACCTCAGCCCTTAAAGGACTTTTCCAAATCCACTCCCCCCATTTCAGATAATACAGAAAAAAACACAATGAAAAGAATTCATCACAAATGCCAAAAAGGGCCATCCCAGGAGCAGACATGGGGCTCATTCGGTACGACAGATAGGGCCGAGATTCCAGGCCGTGAATGATCACGGCTCCAGTGTTTCTGCACACTAAACAAACAACAGGAGACCGGCATAAATCTCCAGCTGGCGTCGGCCATCCCTCATCCAAGCAGGCAGGATTTATGGGGCAAACAGCCTCAGCGAACACATAGGAAGGCATTTGTAAAGCAACCTCCACCATGCCGATAAATTAGATCAAATCTTAATTTCTGGATTTTCACTTTACATTCCAGATGTGGGACTAAATCAGGGGCAAAGAGGTTACCTCAGTGATCTTGCAAAGAGCCTTAAAGTTGGACTGCAATGTTTAACAGTTTTTGGTCTCCAAAACACAGGATTGTGGGCCTAGAGCCGTGTGAAGAACGCGCTGTATGGATGAAACAGGGGTTTTCCATGGAGACTCACTGGACAGGGAGGCTGGCAGGATGGCCTGGCCCACGACACCAGGCTGAAGCAGGTTCTGCTCAAACGGGCTGCTCATCACGGGGTTGCCGGAGATGTAGACGGGATCCACCTCAGTGGCATCGGCAGGGCCGCTCTGCAGCATGCCCACGGAGGGCAGGGCCTCTGGCCGGGTCTGCCGCTCGCCAGGCTTCTTGCCCCGCTTGGCCTCCAAATTGGACTTGTAGTGGCTCTGGATGTGCGTCTTGCGGTGGCCTGAGGTCCGGAAACGCAGCTCGCAGATGGGGCACTTGAAGGGCTTGGAGCCCGTGTGCAGGCGCATGTGGACCTTCAGGCTGCCCTTGGTGGAGAAGGAGGTGTTGCACATGTGGCAGCTGAACAGCTTCTGGCCTGCAGGGGGCAGCAGAGGACCTGACTGGAAAATGCCTTAGGGCTGTTGGCAAGGCAACGCGCTTGTGGTACTAGCTTGGTAATCAGGTGACCGGTGTACTGAGATATTAGCGGGTAAATTTACACATCAGGCTGACAATTCACAGCAAGGCAGAGTGATTGACAGACGTATGGACCAATGCAAGGACAGATGGACAGCAGCAAAGGAACAAGGGACATAAAGTGCATATACACTGACATCTGCACCAGCTTATGGATCTGAGAGAACACAGCACATTTCAGTCTTCATTGCGGCCAATTACTGAGAGACATTATCAAATTAATCCCAGAAAGTGAAGCCTTATATCTGATAATGCGTCATTTACATAATCTCAAAAACGCACAGGATGGAAAGCTCTGCAAGGACGTGGAAAGTAACCAAACAGAACTCTATTTCACTTTTTTAAAAAATCACTTCAACAAACTGAGCATCTGTCACATGCTCAAACAGCGCCGCCCCATTCAGCACTTCAGAGCGCAGGACTGCAAGCCAGCAGGTAGGGGGCATGTCAGCCTAACCTGAGTGCGTCTTGATGTGGCAGTCCAGCGTGGATTTCACCGTGAAGCTCTTTCCACATGCATCGCACTTGTAGGGCCTCTCTCCCGTGTGGATCCGTATGTGTCTGCCGGAGAACCGGGGGACAAAGGGGCCCATTAACCACCTGAACGGGCTCGATTCAATTAAAAGACAACCATCTATATGGGGGGGGGAGGGGTGGTGGTTCATAAATGCTGACCAGATGCTGTACCAGTATAGATTGGCAGGGATGCCCCAGACATCCCTATGCACTCAGCAGCCAATTTCTCATTCAACAAGATGAAAGACACGGTTTAAATCAGCAAATTAATGGAAATGTTATGTGCTAAACCATTTTCTCTAATACTGTACAGTACTGTGACAGGGGACGAAAAATAAAACACTTCTTCAGCTAATTAAAAAAATCTCAAATCATTAGTGACACTTGTTAGAGGGTGAAAAGGTTGCTTATTATGTAGAATAATAGGCATTTAATGACTATCCTGAAATATTTTGCCTGGTAGAATTATATTTACATCTACTGACCTAGAATATCAGAGGATTGCGGTACAGGAACAAAGCAGCGGTATTATTTACTGCCTATTTAAGCACGTCTGTTCTTTTTTCAATAAATGGTTATGCAAACAGCATGATCCTGAGCTTCAGGCCTCAGCCTGGAGGAGACACTCAAACAGAGGAAATAAAGCGCAGGGTGACTGGGCTCCTTGGCCCCGGGGCGACAGGGCCCCCTCCTCACCGCACGAGGTCGCTGGGCTTCCTGAAGCTCTTGGGGCAGAAGTTGCAGCGGTTGGCGAACTTGGGCTCGCTCTCCAGCTCGACGCTCTTGTCCTTCATCTCGCTGACGCGGTCCCGCTCGGCCGCGGACTGCACCAGCACCTTCTCCGACACGGACGCGTCCTCGCTGGGCTCGTTGCGGGCCAGCTCCGCCGCCTGCTCCTCCGTGAAGGTGATGATGTCGCTACGGCTGCGCTTGTTCGCCGGCACATCTCCGCCGTCCTCTTCCTCACCGTTCTCATCTAGTGCTGCGCGGGAAAAGGCGAGCGAGTAACACAGTATGGAGGAAGGGCGACTGCTTACTGAGGAAAATGTTAGAAAATCTTCAGGGGGCACGAAATAGTAGGAAGGCCGGCACTAATGCGATGTAGTGCGAAACTGGCAAGGGGGCGTGCTGGTTAGGGACAACATTTGATATAAAGGCCAGATGAGAATAATTTGATAAAACTAAGATGAACCCAATACAAGCTACCGTCAACATGTCCAGCATCATTCAGTAAGGAAATGTGGTTGCAGTCATAATTAGTTCACCAAACTAAAAGAACCTCAGCTATTTCTGCTAACAGACCCAAACAGGAAGTTGGATGAATCAGTGAGTCGTGACGTCACCAGTAACCTGGATGTGTGCTCTTCCCTGCTTGTCACGATACGTGGGCAGTACTAATGATTTTTGAAATCTGAAGTGCTTTTGTGCCTTAGTGGCAAGTCATCATAAAAAGGTCAGTTTGTTCTAATTTTTATTTAGTATGTTGCGAGGCAATGGGGTGGGTGGGCAAGAACCACAAACGAAAACATAGAGACAGAGTGACTGTGCCGAAGCTGCTGGATGATAACAATTGGGAGGTGGGTAATTCAGCGATGTCCAGGTGGTTGTGGGTTTGAATCTCATGGTTGGCAGAATACTCATAACACCACTGGACTTTGCGGTGGACCTTGAATAAGGCCCTTCAGCCCAAAAACCGCTCCAGAGACATAGTCGCTGCACCTGCTCTGCCCCCATTAAAAGTAGCTTTGGACAAAGTCATCAGCTAAATAAGTGTAATACTGGAGAGATCCAGAAAGTCTGTTATGATGAATAACGGGTGACTTCTTGATATATATTGCGGGTAAATCGTGTGTGACATGTGGAGGTACCTCTAGCTGGTGCTATGTGGTCTTTCTTCATGTGCTTCTTAATGAGCTGGTTGGTGCGGAAGGTCTCCGAGCAAATGGAGCATTTGTACGGCCTCATGTTGAGGTGCATGATCATGTGGCGGTTGAGGCTGCCATTGGTGGTGAAGGACGCATCACACACGCTGCACCTGAAGGCTTTCACACCTGGAGAGTAAGACACAGGACGGCGTCAAGACCCCTGGGCTGCAGAGCACATTCAAGGTCACCGAATGTCAGGGTCACCGTGAAGGGACGAGCTCCGGGCCTCACCGGTGTGCGTGTTCTGGTGGGACTTGAGCACGCCCGCTGACACGAAATTCCGGCCACACAGATTGCACCTATAGGGCTTTTCGCCCGTGTGTGAGCGGACATGCTGCTTGAGGTGACTCGACTTCTTGAAGCCCTTGTTGCAGAAGGAACACCTACAGAAGGGCCAAGGGTCAGCCATTATTACCAGATACACAACCGTCTCCCTGGACAACAATGCACAGGGAACTGAATACAAAAACAGAGGACCTAAAACATCACAGCATGTAACTCCACACAAGGAACGTACACTCACAGGAACAGGTTTGCTTGCTCCCTGGGACAGATTTGCTTTTTCCCCCCTAAAAATAATGCTCCACAAATACTGTATCATAAAAATTAACCTTCTGAGAAAATAACATTCCGAGCCACCCAGGAAACAGCAGTTTGTCCAGACAGATAAGTCAGGATAATGACTGCAGCACCATAAACAAAGGCATGGACCGGGACAGAGCATGCAATATCTCACACCATCCACGTTCACGTTCTGCCCTTTCGGCTGTCAGCAAAGATAGCCTTGGGCGGTATGAAGGTATTACGGTATACCCCAGCACATAGAGTTCTCAAAGGTATTAATTCTAACAGTCAAAAATTCAGATGCTTCTTTTATAAACTAATACGGAGATGCACTACTGAGGTGTTGTATTGCAGTGCATAGCATGTGCCACCAGAGGTCAGTTACCTGGTAAAAAAAAAAACATGGCAAAAAATGTTTCTGCTCCTGTTTGGGAGTATTTTCGACTTCTTCCCAGTGAGCCAGTTCATTTAATTGTCATTGTACATTGAGAATATTTGTGAAAATTATGCATGTGAATAAAGTTATCCGGAACATAGTCGCAACATTTTTTTACCGGTGAAAAATACAATTTTAAAATTATATGAATATATTACAGCAGGAAAGTAAGCCAGCGGAAGAATAATTTGGTAGAAAGAAGTAGAAAAGAAATTTACATGTATTGATCATTTGTACACAGAACAAATATGTAATATAATTTGCAGTGATCTTGCACAAGTTCTCCTGTGTTTACTTTCATGCTACTGTTAGTACATCATTTAACTACATTTCCCATACAACCCAGGGGGTTGGTTATGTGGTATGCGCTGCAAAATAGTGGTGTCGGTAATGAAGGGTGTTGTTTTTAACTCAAACAAGGAGCCATTTCCACGTTTCCCTAATGCTCAACTTCCACACTGATAAGTCTCAGCTCCTGTATTCCTCCCTATACCCTCCTGGAGGAGGTCACATGATTGCCATGTCTCAGCTCCTGTATTCCTCCCTATACCCTCCTGGAGGAGGTCACATGATTGCCATGTCTCAGCTCCTGTATTCCTCCCTATATCCTCCCGGAGGAGGTCACATGATTGCCATGTCTCAGCTCCTGTATTCCTCCCTATATCCTCCCAGAGGAGGTCACATGATTGCCATGTCTCAGCTCCTGTATTCCTCCCTATATCCTCCCAGAGGAGGTCACATGATTGCATGTCTCAGCTCCTGTATTCCTCCCTATGTCCTCCCAGAGGAGGTCACACGATTGCCATGTCTCAGCTCCGGTGTTCCTCCCTATATTCCTTTTCATTACCTACAGAAGGCAGCTATATGACATGTAGGCTGTAGCATGACTCCTAAAGCCCTTCCCGCATGCTGACCTGTAGACCCTCCGGCTGTCGTCATCGCTGTCCTCCTGGAAGTCCTGGGCGGGCATCTGGAGGTCGTTCTGAGGTGGATCCTGCAGCAGACGGCTCGTCTGTTGAAATAAAAGGAGGGCAGCAATAAACACTATGCAAGTGCACCTGCTACACAGGCTCACAACCTGCTAGGATTGCGCACTGTGTGTGCTAATAGGCTACGGGGGTCATATGCCAAATTGATCACATGACACCCTTTACACTGCCGGAGAGATTCTTATACAGCTTTAATTCAGTGCAGATGACTGATTTGCAAGTTTCAACAACACTAACACTGCACTTCTCCTGTTCGCTCACAGATACACAGAAACACCAAAAATAACTATCCCACTTGGAGTGATCTGACATGGGGACAGGACTAGACAGGAGGGGACAGCAAAACGAAAACCGTCAAAGCGATGAAGATGATGGGGGCCGGCACCTCAGTGCTGGGCACGTGCAGCAGGTTCTGGGAGTGGTAGCTGGAGGACAGGGCTTGAGACTCCAGGGTGCTAGAGTCCTGTAGCTGCTGGACAGTGGGGAACTGGGGCTGCTGGGAAAAGCCGTCTGCCATGGGGAAGCCTGTAGTCACACGAGAAGGAAACGTCACTCATTCCCCCACACACTGCATGCCTCTCTCAGGAATGTTAGAATACATCACCCGGTGCGTAAGGGAGCCATTTCCCCAAGTTCTTCAGTTAGATCGTATGCATTGTAAAGTCTCCTTGAGTGTGAGAAAGGCACTATATAAAAATATTGTTTCCACATGATTCTTAACTTGACTAAAGCTGAAATGTCCGTTTTGGGAAACAATGATATCAGCATGACATCAGAGTATGTATTTGCCTGCACTGACGTTTCATAACCCTATTTATCTACTTGCGCGATTGAGCGCACAGCTGAACTGTGCCGTCCCAGCACTGGAGCAGCCAGCCCCTCGGGGCCTCAGGCGCAGCTGGCTGACTCGCATGCCCACCTGCCGGGTAGCGCTGTCTGGGACGAGTGGGCACTCATTTCATACAGCCACTTTAAGCCCACACACTACAAAACTCTTGAATTAATTAAGTTTGCCTCTATAATTAATGCAACACACAGTAATTTAAATAAAAGATATAAAAGGAGTCTCATTGTTCCGCTCCTGAGTCATTAGCAACCATCTTGTTTCCCCATTATTCAAAGACTGCAGAGCTGTGTAAACACTGCTGGCTGTGCGCTGAGAATCACGCTGACACGTCGCATGTAGAGCAATTATTAACATTGACATGTGTGAATATTACATAGGGTCTAACGGGGGCTAAAGAAGAGACTCTCTCAGAAGATCTCCTTCAAAATACGGAACCCGGGAGGCCAGAAAAGGGGACTGGATCCACACTACTGAACAGCAGGGAGACACGGGAGCCCAGGCGAAAAGCACCAATCGATGTCAGAAGGCGAGCCTTCCTGAAGAGCCATGGTAGTATTGTGAGGGGTGCTGAGAATGATCAGCGCGGACGCCCACTGACGACGGAACAAGTACACAAGAGGGTCGGGGGGCCACTGGATGAGACGCGAAGCCGTTACCTTGAGTCAGTGTCTGCTGGTCGAAGGCTTGCTGAGGCAGGCTCTGCATCTCAAACTGGCCGATGTTCTGAGGCAGAGCATGCTGGGACGTAACTAGTGTGTCTGGGAACATTGGAATAGGAGGTGTGGGGGGGTGGGGCCGGGGAGCGTGGTTAAATACAGAAAGCAGCAACAAAGTTAACACATCATTATGCCTCTGCCTGAGACAAGGGGCCTCGCAGGTTAAAGCAATTAGCTAAGCATTTCCAAGGTACTCGATCTGCATTTAACTTCCAGGAATGAAAGGTTATCCAGGTTCACACAGGTGGCTGCAACCATTATCTGTAGCTGCAGATTCTTTTTACAAAGTCTGAAACTCAAAAAAACAGCCATGACCATAAACACAGAGGCGACCCATCCATCCACAACCAAAATCACAAAATACGTCTCTTACAGGCAAATTTATCACACACACACACAGATCTATAATTTGAATGTCTATCTGCGTGTACACTGCTGCGGACCTGTGCAATGGGACTGTGGCGTCATTCTCTTCACCCGGCCGGCTGCTTATCCCAGCCGCACTCTCCGGCTTTGCAGGCATTTCCACAGCACGGGCCACACACTGAAGAGTTCTCTTCAGGGCTACCATGAAGCTAAGAGACGACCTTTAAATCAGTCTAGCGTTTAATCCCAGCTCGGCCTCTGCCACCCATTTCTCCGTGAAGTACCCTTTCCTTTAAGCCAAGCTTTGGGGGCATCCATATATTTCTAACCTTTACTGCCAAGGTTTGTCAGTTGCTCAAACACCAATGATAACCTGCGAGACTGACTCTACAGAAGACAGAAGATGTTCTTAAAGTGCCGTTAAGGGTGCGTCTGCAAAAACACACACGGTCCGTATTCATCTTCTAGAAAGGATTAAGTTGTTTCAATCAGAGCGCATTAGTAGCTCATTGGAAAGAATGGCCTGGGAAATATGCAGCGAAATACAATCACATATATCAGCAAATACACCTTTCAAGCTGAGCCAACGGCTCCACAAAATAACACCATTCATATAAATTAACCAATTAAATCTTCACAGTGACTGAGCCGCCCTTCCACTGCAAAGAAACCTGTTTAAGGCTTTTTTCTTCCCCACTGGGGGCCCAGATACAATCAACCCAGCGACCATGCGGCCAGTAGACGCGCTTCCATTAAATCGTGCCCTCATGCCGTTCCCAGGAGTCAGAAGGATGCTCTTGCCGGTAAGTGCTCAAGTTGATGATGTGCCATGCGCCGCCTTATTCCGGGCCCCTTTTCAGGGAAGATTCACTCACACGGTACGCCAGCTGGTCACGATCCTCTCGACTTAAAGGGCTGCCTTTTAAGTGAAATCTCCGCGAGGACAGACCGGTCCGACTCACCTTCGTCCTGTACCAGTGGGGGTTCGGCCAGCTGCTCCTGCAGTGCCTCCTGCTGGTGGCCGCCCACCACCTGCGCTTGGGGCAGCCCCAGCATGCCTTGCTGGTCGCCGCCCACAACCGGCGATTGCTGCAGGGTGTCCGCCTCTATCTCCACCTGTATGGTAGCGCCGTCTCCCACGCCGGCGATGGAGGTGTCAAGGGAGGGCTCGCCGGACGCCTCCTGCCCCTGCTGTTGCAGTTGCTGGGCCAACTCGTATCTAGCAGAAGTGGGGGGGGGGGGGGGGGGGGGGGCAAAAGAAAAAAAAAAAAAAAAAAAAAAAAAAAAAAAAAAAAAAAAAAAAAAAAAAAAAAAAAAAAAAAAAAAAAAA
>JABFEA020000050.1:6578457-6604085 GCA_019775915.2 Cyphomyrus plagiostoma | reverse complement strand
CCCCCCCCCCCGCCCCCCCCCCCCCCCGCCCCCCCCCCCCCCCCCCCCCCCCCCCCCCCCCCCCCCCCCCCCCCCCCTACGCCGAGGGGAAGTTTCATTTTCTGGTACAACACTGAGCTTCTCAGATTCTCAGAAGAACGATAAACCTGCACTGGCTTCCTACAGTGGGCATCTTTCTACAGTGTGTTGGAGGACCACAATTACAGAGGTTCCACCATGACGGTCTGGCAATTACATCGGCGGCCACAAGCAAAGGGGACGGCGCCATGCACGGCCTGGGTTCGACCTGGGGTTGAGCTGGGCCCTCCACGATGGACATGTGCATCTTGCTGGTGTGAGCATGGAGGCTGCCGAGTCTCTTGAAGACGCAGCTGCAGTCGAGGCAGGGATACACCGGTACTCCTTTGGACTAGACACAGGAAGGCAGTGGTGAGGATTAGTACATCATCCATGCAGGACATACTTTAAACCGACAAAATAGACATCCATTATCCAAAAGCTTATCCAGGGTTTTATGGAGCCTGAAGCATATCCCAGAAAGTGGACGTCCGGGGTGGGATGCAATGCAGAGTAGCCAGAGGAAGCTCACATGGGGAGGGCGGGATCGGAGTCCCCTTTTATGGAGGTGTGAGGGGACTGTGCTACCCACAAAGTCACCGTGCCATCCCAAGACCAAGCGGACAAATACAATCATAGATCAGTAAACACGCCCTTTCTTTTCCATAAAACAGGGAGATCAGGGCCACATCAAAATGTGCGTAAGTGAATCATCTCTAGGGCCTGGCGCTTCGGTATGGGTCACTCTCAGAGGGAATGCGGGAAAGGCTACTAAACGGCGACCCGACTGCCATGCGGTGCGTGAGCCTATGCGAGGGCCGCCAGAGAGTGCATGCCTTCCAGCAGGATACTCAGCCAACAAACAAAATGCTTTTACATTCATAATATCACTTAAGCCCCTCTAAAGCTAACATTTGTACTTACGCAATATGAGCAGCTAAAAAACAATACAATGCAGTTATAAAAGCAGTATTAGTAGTAGTAATAATAGTACTAGCAATGACAATACCGAGAATCCTACTAGAGCAACGGCACAATAGTATTTTAACATTATTATTTTCGCTGCTGTGCAGTAGTACTACACCGTTATTATTATTTTATGGATGGGTGTCCAAACCCAGAGAATCTCTAATGCTGCTCACGTTTATGTTAAAGTATATAAGCGACACCCCATGTTAAAACCAAACAACCCAGCGCCGTGTCGATGACAGGAAATGCTACACTCAAGGATCCTCCATGAAAACGTCAAGCCCTCCAGGGCACAAATTCCTCTGAGGACCGTCGAGGTGCACTGGCCAGGACGCACAGGGCTGCTGGCTCCCAGTCCCACGAAGATGGGCACTCGCTAACGGTGATGCGCGCCACATGACTGCCAGGAGCCGTGGATGGCGACATAGCGTACTTTTCGCGTCTATTTCAGCTTACAATTCGCTGAAATCTTCCGGTAGAATCACGGAAAAAAACGCTGGCTAAATCCATAATTGGTCTTCTTTTCAAAACGTCCATTGTCGGAAGTATTAAAGTTTTTAAAATTAGCGAAAGCAAAGTGATGTCAAAGTGATTAGCAAAAAAGTGAACCGTGTCAACTTCCTTTGTTTTCCTGCATCAGGGGCGTGTAGTACCGCCCTCACTCAGAGATCGCTATTCACATTATAAATAGGCGCATTATCGCGTATTCAGATCGCATTCGCATGGCAATTTGATGAGCAACGGTGAAACGTGATCCAGATACATCCCCATCAGCGCCATAAAAGGGGAGGGGATGTGGCCAGGTGTCAATGGCTCATTCATACACATGAAAATTGCTACATATTCAATGAAAGGAGCCAGAAATAGTGGCACGAGTTTGGTTTTTCTTATTTATTTATCCAACTGAATGTTGCAACTACACCATTTAGTCATCTTCACGTAGCCAAGACTTTTGTGATCAGATATTTGGGATCAAAACAAACTGCCAGCATTGCTTACTATGTACTTTTCTAGTGTTTCTGCAAGTGTTCCAAACTGCATTTTGCAATGTCTAATTAATTTTTAAATTACAAACTTAACATAAATCTGACATATTTACAAAGTACATTAAAATAAAGATGAGTTTAATGTCAAAACATATAATAATTTATTTGCCATGAATTAAGGTTATGATTTTTAAAGAAATGTGTGACCATATCCCAGTCAGTGAAAGTGAATTTCCTACCCCTAGACCCCAGAGGGTTAAAGCACCACCGCGGCCATAAAAAGAGCTTTGCTTTCATTTCCTCTTACGATGCCTCAGATGCTTCATACAGAAAACACTTTCAGACCCTGTACGGTGAGGCTGTATTACATCTCAAAGCCTCTGTCACAGCTCATATTAAACAGGAAACTTCATTGATACAGTGAAAGCAGCACACTAGTTTTTCACTGAAACCAGCTCTTGTAGGTTCTTTTAGATACTAGAGAAGGGAATCAAACAGTGACCTCCCAATATAATATTATCACGATATCTAGGTGCCGATTCTATATGTATTTGATACTACATTTTTCTTACAATTGTTTTTCTTTCTTAGAATACCCTGCAGGACTATAGAGAAACTGTTTCTCTACCTCGAATCAAAACATATAAATTATAAAGTAATAAGAAAATCGATTTTGGAGTCAGTGTAGCGATACATGAATCGCCGCACAAAGAAATTGGGACACATAATTGAATCGATTTTCCCCCTCATCTCAATCAGATATGTAGTAATAGTTTAAAACCTCATTCAAGAACGTTCCTCTACAGACTGGCATGCCGCTATTACAAATGTTGGATGTCGTAGATGTACCGAAGCTCCCCTGCAGGAGGGCAGAGTGTCATGCGCCGGTACAGAGGAGGCTACTGCTGCACTCTGGCTCCTCAGCTCTGCCAGAAGCTGCAGAGGCACCTTCCCTTATCCCCGTCAACCATCACTGCAAGAGTGCAAGGGCGCTCCCTCTAAACTCCGCTGTTGATTATTCATACCGACTAGTGGATGCAAAATGTTGTTTATTATGCATGCGGGAAAAACTGTAGACTCCAAAGGCTTGAAAGTTCAAAAACGTCTAAAAGTAGAAGTCAGCAGCAGAGAGTCCGTTCTCCAGGTGGAGCGCAGATTACCCGCACTGCAGGTAGAGCACAGACTACCCGCACTGCGGACAGCAGAAGAGGCTGCGAGGGGGATGCGGACAGATGGCTGAGGACGTGCGGCCTACCTCAGAGTGCACCCTCTGGATGTGCGACTGCAGGTTACCCTTCTGGGAGAAAGAGGCGGGGCACAATGTGCAGAAGTGAGGCCTTTCCCCCGTGTGGCGGACCATGTGGGTCTGCAGAACCACCTTCTGGTTGAAGGCCTTCCCACAGTGTGTGCACTTGTATGGCCTTTCACCTGAGCAACGAAAGCAACGATAAAAACACCATATACTAGGGTCACACCAAGCCCACGTAGCAGTAATTATGCACATGAAAAACTAAGGATAAATAAAACTATTCCCCGTGCCCACAGATACCTGAGAAGTCCAGCAATGTCACTTTTAAAGCTCACATCGGACGGTCAGAGGTCACGATCTCATTGTCTGAAGATCAGTGAACCCGTAATTAAAGCACACAATCGAAAAGTGTACTGTGTATATGTACATTCAGAAATCTGGAGGACAGACATTAGTGATTATGTACTGCCCTCTTCTGCCCAAATTAGGTATACCATGTGATAATAAGCAAATTTCAATATCGAGACCTGGTCACGAATTCATATTTGATAGGATTTTACTGAATAATCTGTTGTTGTGAATCAGATTAAACACCCGAATTGAGAATACAACAGCAGGACATATCCCCTACAATCTGGTCCATGAATCTACAACTACTAATCTGTGTCCTGTGTCATGTAGTCCTGCGACAGGCAGGACTACATGAAGTCGATGCAAGTCGCCTCAGTGTGAAAAGGGAGCCATTTTTGGCTGCTTGTTCAAACTTTACCTCACAGAGTCTGAGGTTAACTGGGAAAAGATGTTGGGCATCCGGGATCATTTCAGCTGCCTCTCGGTATTATAGACTATTGTTTTTACCCACAACAGTAACCAGAAGAGAAGAGGTGAGCCCTCTAGCTGAAAGTTAGAGGCTAGAGAATGACAAGTAGGAAGTAGTGACATCAATAAAGAAATGGAAAATGGTTGTTAGCCAAGTGGACTTTAAACCTCAATCATTTAACTGTAGGACAAAGCGTAACTACTCAAACTTAACGATGCTGTTGTGATGTTTATTTCCTTTCCTTATTTCAACTTTCCATTCATATCAGAATTATAAAACTCACATGTTTAAGGAAAAAAAAAACATGTGATTTGATCAAGCCTTAATGAGTGTTAACTGATTAAATGGATATCCCCACCTTCTGCCCCACTGGGTATTTTGTAATGCCCAAATTTTTGTTAGTCGGTTATGTCAGGTGTTCAGAAATGTGGTGGGAGACGCTCAAATTTATGGTGCATCTGAAGTTCTGCTGCAGGTAGGAAGAGCCCAAAGTAGACAGGGATCAGACACATTACCTGTGTGGATGCGGACATGCCGAACCAGCTGGCTGGGCTTCTTGAACGTCTTCCCACAGTGTTGGCAAGTATTTGTGAAACCGCTCCTGTCTATGTTCTTCTTGTAATTTCTCGAACTTCCTAAGATGGGCCTGACAAAACGAAACCCAGGAAAAGCACAGGAGTCAGAATTCTAAATCCCATCTTACGCTAACATCCATCCCCCCACCCTCCCCCCCACGCTGTTGTGCTTGCCTCTTCCGAACATGCATCTTTTTGTGCTCTTTCAACTGTGAGGACATCTTGAAGTCCTTGCTGCAGACATTGCAGGTGTAGACCTTGCTTCCAGAGAGCTCCTTGCGGTGGTCCTCCAGGTGCAGGGAAAGCTGGCTGTGCAGTATGAACTCATCCCCACACTCCGAGCAGATTAGGTTCTGTTGGCAGACAGGCAGATGGGACATCGGTACTGGAGAGGCCGTGCACACAGCATCAACCAGAAACAAACCCAAAAACAGACAGAAAGCAAACCAATAATATTATGCAGGCTTTACCCTTCTGCTTCAAGCATGTACTTGCAGTCGACAGACAAAAAATATTTAGCATACCATATAATTCCCCGCTTTTTCCTGTTGATTTTCTGTTCTGTTAATTTCCTGCCTTAACTCTGAACAAATATGGACACTCCTCTACTTACGAACTTTCAACTAGCACTTTCAGATACACGAAGAAAGAGATCTGAACATCCAAATTATGTTCCTTGGGCCGCTTCCTGCCCGCAACATCAATTTTTTTTTCTCCTGCGCGCCAATTCTGCCTAGTACGACTCCTGGCCGCTACTCCCGCCGCACAGCAGCGTAGCATACATACTCCCAGCATTCTAGTTCTTTGTACTTGCGTATACCCTTAAAATGATGTTGAATAACGACTTACGAACATTTCAAGTTATGAGCAGCCATTCAGAACGTATCTCATTCGTAAGTAGAGGAGTGTCTGTAATGTTCTAGCTTTTGACACACTGGACTGAGAATCTATACAGCCATTTAGCTGCCTCTGGAATGTATTTCCTGTCCAGAACTACATATAATTCCCTGTTAAAAACATGATCTAATGAAAGCTTTTTTTTAAAAAAAAAAAAAAAAAAGATGATATGTGGCCATTGGCTTTGGGGTTCCAGACCTCCTCTTTCTCGTGAAGCATGATGTGGGACTTGAGGCTGGCCGCCCGGGAGAACTTCTTGCAGCACACCGGACAGGTGAGGTTTTTAAGGTCGTGCGTGGATTTGTGCAGCGTGAGGTTGAACTCCATGTTGAACGACATGGGACACTGGTCACAACGGTGTGGCTGGGTAGGGTGAAGAGAAGACAAGACCTTCGTTTGGTTCAGAACAAATGTATCTAACAGGAATGGCTCTGAGTAGCTGGTATCTCTTCCTCTTAGCCATCATGGTTTAAGAAAGATTTCTCAATTGTAATCCCGGAACACAGTTCTGAATGTGCTGGTTTCTGTTCCAGCTGAGCTACAAACAACATGTCAACATTGTCGTTCATTTAAATATAACATCACAGTTTTTGACAGCTATTAGATATTTGTTTAATAAAAAGGTGATTGTTATGGTATATACCAGAAGTCCCCAAACATTTTGATCAAGGGTCAACATCAGATTTTTGATTTCAGATTACAAAATCAGAGATCGGGAGCAATTTTCAATAATAAAACTGCATTAAGCATGGATTCATAAGGTGCATTATCAGCTGGGTCAAGTTTAACTTCAGTCTGCATCCACACCATGGCCTGCACTTTGAGAATCCCGCTACATCAGTTCTTTTCTTCTTCTTGTGTTTTGTCTGAAGGCCACAAGTCAGGATTTTGAGAAAATCCTCAATTCACTTTTATCTGTATAGCACATTTTCACAGTATTACATTGTCTCAAATCGCTGTTCATTACCCCTGCCCAAATCCACCATAGACGTATTCTTCATAAAAATAGGTTATTTTACTCCAGACCAGAAGTGAGAGGTTCTACTTTTATCAGGTGTGTCAAACTCCAGCCAGACTACCTATACGTCATTTAGTTTCACGTCTGCATGCTTTGGTACCAGAGGGTAACCCTTCGCCACAGCAATGCCCGCACGCCTCCTGTACCTTATCATTGGCTTCATGGTCACGAAGGTGACGCTGCAGTTGGCTCTCTTTGGTGAATGACTGCGAGCACACTGTACACTTAAACTCCTTACTCTCTGTGCCTCCATATCCTGTGTTTTCAGTATTGGATTCCTGCAAATCTTCTACATGGAGAAAAGGACACAAACAAGCTCGTGTCAAGTTTGCACAATTTATCAGTGTGTGGAATGAATATCAAGTAACTGTTAAACTTGGAAGTCATGGTGGAACATGGCTTTGCACTACAGTCTGGCCAGCTCCCTAACTTAAAAACACACACACATTGATGCCAGCATCTGGCTGCAGAACCAATTCTTGAAACAATACTCCAAGTAATTCAACGATTCATTCATTTTTTTGCTAAGAAACATGTACGTTTATCCAGGCGGAAGATTAAGCAGATATTCCTTCTGCATATGCAAACACACGTCTTAAAAAACTAAGGATATACTTATAAACGTACTAATATGCAATGAAATACTTTTAACTCCTTTTGTTGGTGAACTGAATTTTCCCGTCTTTTGTACTTAATGATAAAACTTTTATTAGAAAACGCTTGAAATGACACCAGCCATGCAGCCACCAAAGCGGAGTGACAGCGTGCATAAATGACACAGCTAGCTGGGCAGCTAACACAACTTCAGGTTAACCTTACTATCAAACCTCACCATTTCTAGAAGGATTGGTTTGACTTGTAAATGAAAAATATATAAAGTTTACAAGCTCATCATTCTGGACGAAATGCAAACCCAATAAACACAGTAAGAGCTAGCTAATCAGCTAGCCAGGGTGCTAGCGGGAGAGGCACGCGCTGTGCTGCTCAGAAGCTAAAGATAACTCCAGTCCGCTTTGCTGGCTGAAAAGCAGCGCAGTGCCGAGCCCATTAACCAACTAACTGCACGAAAGTTCACCGACCTGCCACCTAGCTTTATAGAAGTGGCGGTTAGGAGCACCGTGGACTCGATGCAGTCTCCGTCGGGCTTTCTAAGTCTGCGAAAATGGCAGCGCGCTCCCCGTAAATCTCACACACTGGGAAGGGACGATGTCGGCGTTAAATGGGCGACAAAACGTTTATTTAGACTTAGTGCGTGAGAAAAGCCACCACAGAGCTCACAGATAGCCCACACAGCTCCGGAGCCCCTCACAACCCACCCGGGAAGCCCAAGGTTCCAGAATAAATAAGTAGAGCGACCGAAATGTCGTTATTATTAATATCATTCCGCCTCGATCCCTCCTTCACGGCACAAAGACACGCACGGGCACCCGCAGCACCATATCCGGGGACTATATACACAACCTTTAACTACTTTTATCTCGGAAGCGCAGCCACTTCTCCGCGCCTGGCACGCCCGAAAGAAAAGCATACACGGTGCTTTATTTATTTGTGGCGTTTTGTTGTCCTTTACCTGTCCCGTCGTTGGTTTTGTCCCTCAGTTTGCGAGGTCGGCCCCGCGGCATAGTTTCTGGATTCAGGGCGGGTGTACTGTGAACGATTTGGATTTCAAAATGGCGGCCTCACGAGGGCCATGAATTTGAGGGCCGCCGTAGCCGCCACAGAAGAGGGAGACATCTAGTGTACAAACAGTACTTGTTGAGTGAAGTGAACACTGCAGAAAATAATATTGTCAGATTCTATTTGGAATGACTGCTCACATCTACAGCTATCAAACATGGTGAAGACAAATTATTATTTTATATTTCTGAGTCAGAAAGTCTTCAGAATGTTCAAAAATCAGTTTGATATATGCTGTATATGCATTTGGGTATATATATGGGACGGCCAACTCCCTTTCGCAATAATGCATGTATGTATGCATGTTTATGCATGCATGCATAAAAATATAAATATAAAGGCTGAGAATCTGCTTTTAATTTAGTCTGAAGACCGCAATATGCCAGTTTCTGAACCAAAATACCCAAGGCATTGTTTTTAAGTATAAAAACCACAAGTGACTTATTTGTCAACATTTGCAATGGTGAAAAAATAAGCAGAACATCAGTGTTCATATCATATTCAACAGGTTTCAAGTAAAGTATTTCTGTAATATTTGTTTCAGTAAATATATGTAAAAGCAGGTCTTGGCACGATCAATATATAAATGATTTCCGAAAAATAGGTCAAATGAGCTGAAAAATATATCATAATGCTTACCGGATGTAAATCGCTGGCTTTTCTGCAAGTGGATTGAATGTATGAATTGCTTGTGCTTTCACTTACTTCCTTCAGTACTTTGACAATGACAGTGAGTAGCAACAACCCTAACGCCGTTCATATGACTGCGAGATGGCCTATTACCTTGCAATTTCTCTGATAAGAGGGCCTCTGTGGATCTTAACTTCCCTTCTTGTATATTAATAACTGATACAAATGTATTGCATGTTACAGTGGAATAATTTTTAAGGACTCACCAAAAGAACAAGGGGCTTTAAGACTACAAACAAATTATTGGCAAGCTATAGCTTTGGATAGCATATGGATGAAAATTGATGTTCCAGAGATAGTGACAGATAGCAACATAAGCATGTCATTGAATGTGTCACAGCCTTTACCTACTTTCAGTTTTTATTTAAATTATCTGTAATAAATCATGTCCAACCTTAGAGAATGTGCACAATTATGTTTTCTTGTTTATTATTTTAAATGAATTGACATATATGATTTATTTCTGCCTTAATGAAGATGAAGATGTACCTTCCATTTCGTTTCTCCATAAGGTGCTTCAGCTTCTTGAATGTGACTTTTTTATCCTATATGTGAACATGATAGATCTTCCATGTTGACTATTAATTCAAACTCCACATTTTCATAGTATTTATAGTATGTACATTATGTGCAGTAATAATTCTTGGAGATCACCATTTACTGCACTACCATTACCTTCACTTGCACATACTGACTCTTTGTTGATTAAGGTCCTTATTTTATTTTTATTATTAATATTGTTATTTTTAAATATTCTTATTTAATTTGCTTTTGGATCAATAAAGTATCTATCCATTGATTGATCTATTAACTGTAAAATATAATTAGATATTTAGTTCGTATTTAGTATTTAGCCAAACGTTTTATTGTTACAGATGCAGGGTTAGTCCTTTATAATACCTCTGCTCACTGGTCTTAGTAGGTCCTCCAATGGACAGCTTGCTAACACAGCACTGAAAATCAAATCAATAAGTTAGTCCACTCAGCGCTGCTGGGAGACAAAAAAGCAAATTCAGAAAGTTGACTCAAAGTGTGCAAGATAATTAGCTTGTTTTTTGTGTGTATTGATTTTTCTCCTCTATATTACAAAGGAAAGCAAAATATGTTGTGTTGAGCTTCATGTCTGCTGAGGTATCACATATCTTATAAGACAGCGAGGTAAATGTCATGTGATGTTGCAGCTTAGCCTTGTTGAGTATTCAATAGCCAAAGGTAAGATATGTCACAATGTACGGTATGCAAAACTGTAAACTAGGAAAGAAATCAATATGGCGTTGTTTTATAAAATTAGGAGTGCATAGCATTTTGTACAATAAAAGATAATATTACACAAACACAGCAAGCAGTCTTCATTGTCATTTAGTTAGCATGAACTTAAGTACTTATTAGAAAGGCAGATTTCAATTACATATGGTTATTCGTAAGGTGTGGGGAGAGTGAGGTGTTGTATGCACTGAGACGTAGATGCCAAGTCGAGAGAACACTGTGACCTCAGCTGCTGGCCGAGTCGTTCGCTATGAGATGAACACACACTGGGGACTAAGTTGGAACCAACAGAAGCCGTCTTGGGTGTGCAAATCTGTCTGAATGCAACGTGACACCCCCAGCCAGGGGTTGTGTGCGAGCTGGCTTTCAGAATGCACAAATACTCCCCTTGTCACTTTTTACCTTCGCAGCCAGCCCTTAAAGCCCAGGCATTAAGCTGTGAAAGGGGACCTGATGCCTGACTTGTTATTTTTTTTCTTCTGAACTGCTGGGGCGGGCAAAAAAAATGGCAAAGGATGACACCATTTCTGTTTTCTTCTTCTTCTTGTTCTTCTTGTTGCTCTTCTTCTGTTTAAAAACAAAAAGTGACAAAAGCAGATGTGAGTCGGTTGATCGTTTTCTCCTGTGCTTTGGGAGACAAGGTGTCTTTTGTGTGCTGACTTGCGTTTTGAGAAGTGGAATTCTGAGAGTTTCCTGTACCGTGTTCTAGGTCAGTGTTTCCCAGCCAGGTCCACGGGGACCCGAGACAGTCAACGTTCTTGCAGAAATGTGGACCGTCTGGCAAGGAGTGGGGAGGGAGCAAAAACATGGACGCCTGGGGGGTTCCCATGGACCGGGTTGCAAAACAGTGTTTTGGGTAAGAGGATTCATATCAAGGAAACCTGAGCCAGTTCAAACACGCCTACACTCCATTTTGCCCAAGCACTATTTCAGGCTGCTTTAAAAGACATGTATAATAATGTCACCACCCTAGCTAGTTTGCGTGTCTTTGATGATGTAGGTAGGAATGTGTAACATAAAACACAGTACTGAAAAGTGGATTTCTGAGCAAGAGCTAATTTAAGTTTCTGAAAAAAAAAATAAAAAATGGGCAGAATGTGTCAGCAGAGGGCAGTGGCGAGTAACTGACAGGAAGGGCAGGTTAGTGGGTTAATGGGGAAATCAGAATACACTGAACTGACAATAGGCTACAGACAATCGGTACAAATCTTGAAAGTTTTAGTTGACAATTCTGGATTTTATTACTTTGCCGATGTGGTTTCTTTTTAGATGTAGGGACGATGTTTTTTCATTTGTTTGTTTGTTTTTGTAAAATACACTAGTATGACATTTAACAGCCCATAATTTGTGGAAGTTGTTAGAGAGTGAAAATGACAAAGATCTTTGGCTACAGCTGCTTTTTAAAAGGAAATTATATATGAGAAAACCTCTGGCTGAGAGACCACAAGTCATTGCATGTGTGGTATATAAACATCAGTAGTCTATCTTTTGTTTACTATTAGACTCTTCACACAGAGAAGCAGTTGAGGTCTAACCACTGGGAAAAAAAACCCATCAATCTAACAACGACAATGGAGCTATTAGAATATCAATGAGCACAACTGAGAGCTTTTTAATTCAACATCCCAAACAGCATATCGGCAGCGATGGAATCTTTCCCAGCTCTATGAAATCCCCTGAATAAATAATCACGTTGCAAAGATACAGGAATAAGGAAAACTGTAAGAAAACATACCTTCTAATATGGATTGAGAGGTCACACTGGGGGCATCAGCATGCAAATGGGGGGGGGGGGGAGGGGGAACAGGGGCAATAAATCCAGAAAGGAGACAAACTTGAGAGGGCAAGAATTTGGGCCAGAGATTAGTTTGGACCCTTTCCGGGCCACTTTCAATGGTGCTGATTGAACCTCACCCTGTGATTGTGCCAAGCTCAGAAGTGTCACCCTAAACCAAACTGCACGTTACACAAGAAGGGCCGACTCTTCCATCTTTAAAAGGTTCACCTCTGGTATTTAAACAGCATGGTACTTAAGCAGGCTGTTCGCAACCCTAAAAAACAACCTTTTTCCCAATGACGTCTTTCTTTGCTATGTCGTCAAGAGCAGTACTAATGTGTGCCCCTCAAAATTAATATCTTTTAATGACCAAAAATTTATTTGTCTGACCAAAAAAAAAAAAAAAAATGTGGGGCATTTATGAAACAGTTGACTGGAACTCTTTTTTTGTCATGTGACTAGACTGCCGCAGGGGAAAAAAAAAAAAGTTTAAGCACACCTTTCTCTTCACATATTTCAATTTTTTTCTGTACAGTTACAGGCTATTTTTGGACATTAGGGGGCTTGTGGTTTGGGTCTATTTTTAGCAAGCGTGCGTGAGGCTGCCTTCCCTAGTGCGTCTAAGGCTTCATATTATGAAGGATGTGAGGAAGCGGCACTTATAGCCTGTCAGGTGTAGCTGTTTATAGTAAGTCAGTCTTGGAGCCCTGTTTACCGTTCCCATGTGAATGTGACTGTTTGACCTAATGTGCTGATGCACTAATGTTGCAAGTGGGAACCCTTTTTCAGAGGCGGCGGGGGGAAATAATGCTGAATTCCATGTAATCTGCCTCTGAGGACGCCGCTGGATATTCACCTCTGATATTCTGGATCGTCTTCCGTTTCCAGTCCTGCTTTCATTGTTTTCAGACACTATCAGTTTGTCTGGGCACCGCCATTACGTTATTGACATGTTGAAAAAACATCCTGTACGTGGAGCGAATGCTCAAGCTGTGAGAGAGGCAGGTATCGGGACAGCTAGTTCTGCACCTGGGGGGGTTGTTCTCCTTGAGTGTCCTCAACCTGCACTAAAAGCCTCCCCGATGGACACAGCCCTGGTGCCTTTGGCGGGGGGGTGGCCCGGCTCATCGGCTACGTTACTCTCCGGACCGAGCAGTATCACCTGGTGGGCCCGGTTGCCACTAGCAACCCTTTCTCCATTCCCATGACATGGGCTTCCACATACAGGAGGCTCTTTTTTGCTCTCTGTGGGGGGGGGGAGTCAGCCAGGGACTGAGGTTTCCATGACTTCCATGAGTCCGCATGGACAGTGTGAAGGTAACAGAGCGCTGGGAACGATGGGTCTCTGGATTTCACCAAATCAGTGGGAGGCAAAAAATGTAGAAGGTATCAGCATCAAGCTGGGAAAAGAAGACACACAGGACCCGGAAATGGGTTTGGGATACGGCCTGGTGCAGGCTTCAGCATCAGGGTCAGAGAAAATGAAGCCTCTTCTTACTTTGCTGTCTCTGCATTTCATCAGCCTCCTGTCATCGCACATATTTTTTAATTGCTGATACGTTGCCCTCTATTTTATTGTCTGATTTGCAGTGATTTTATCTTGTTGTTTTTTTGGCGGGTGGCATGGTGGTGTAGTAGTTAGCACTGTTGCTTCACACCTCTGGGACTAGGGTTCGAGTCTCCCCCAGAGTGTGTGGGGTTTGCAGGTTCTCCCTGTATCACTGGGCAGGTTCCCCCAACCATCGAAAAACATGCTGAGGCTGATTGCACTTACCAAGTTGCCTATAGGTGTGTGTGAGTCGGCCTGTGATGGGTTTTCCTCTGCCTTCAGGCTCTGGAGTCACACCTGGACCCTGGATAGGGTAAGCAGTTACCAAAGACGAATGGATGCTATTTTTATTGTTTTTTATTTTAATTTATCGCTTTTATACTGTTTTGTGTTTTTCTTTGTATTTTATATATTTTGTCACGCACAGTCCAGAAAGCAGGTGGAAAAACATTTCACTGCACAGTGTTTCATTGCACACATATGTGACAAACAAAACTCAATGAGTAAGAGCTCCCATAAGAAAATTCAGTTGGGGTGGACATTTGGGGGCAGTTATATTTTTGGGGGTGAATGTGTCTCTCCTATGGTTCCACTTAGAAAAATAATCCATATTTCGCTTTCGTAATTTTGATGCGTGCACTGACAGGGACAGGGATCTGCCCCTGCCAGTGAAGAAGCAATAAATAGCTTCCCAGCCCAAGGATTAGTTCCTCTGAATATCATTTTGAAATAGCAAGTATTGAATAAAATCCAGAAACTGAACCAGAATGATGGTGCTCAGTTCTGTTCCATTCCCTGGGTCGCACAGTCGCTGTTTCAGCACATTTGCTTTGCTTGTGCTTGCTATCACACACTGTACTCGGAGGTGGAAAGTTCAATTCCAGAAAGTACAAATGCAGACAAAGGTTTTGTTTCAAACAACTAGTTGAGTATAAAGAGTCACAGTCACAGAGGACTCAACTGATTGGTTGAAACAAAACCTTGGTCTGGATTTGTACTCTCTGTACTTGAACTTTCCACCTCTGATTGTACTTACTGTCTGCCTGCACTGCATTGTCTTGTTAATTGTCATCAAGCAACTATTGTTGCCCCCAACCCAGATCAGCATGAGCAGCTAGAGTTGGATTTATGTTGCATTACATCTGCACGCTGTCATTGGCCAGAGTTTCTCGTTTTTGCAATGAAGCACGACGGATTGCTGAATGAGGAAGTGTGGAAATGTCTCCCTCTACTGCGGGTTATGAAGGTTCCTGTCGAGGTTACGCTTTGGCTGACTAATTGTCTTAATGAGATTAGCTGTCCTGGCAGCTGGCGACTCCCCGGGTTAAAGCGGGGGTCAGGGTCTTCATGCCCCGACGCCATCGGCTCGCTGCACGTGTCTGCGGTTGCCAGGAGGTTTTCTCGCCAGCGCTTGATCTGGGCCTGGATCGTGGCGTCGCCCCCCCCCCAGGGCGTCATTTTAGCTCACTGGGACAGCCCCGCCCCCCTCCGTCTCCAGCGATAGTCTCTCCCGCTCTTTACCCTCTCCCCCATTTACTTCGTGAAATCCACAAAACCGCTTGGTAATCATTATCATAATGTAGCATTCTTTATTTGCTGGTTGATATTTTAGCATCTGTCTTAAATGACCTCAGAAATAATCGTGGCTGATGTTGTGTTTATCCTAATAATATAAGGGGGTCTGATTTCCCTCCACCCACATGCCATCTTGGGTGTCCCATGCCCTGTGTTTCCTGCAGAGGGCTCCAGGCTTCCCGTGACCCTCTACTGGATGAGCTTTATCCAGGAAGAATGGTGCCATTTTCACTCATTTTCTAGTTATAATAAATATTTTCTGTATTAAAATGAATCTTTGTTGACTGTTGCGTGTAAGGCATTAAGTATACGAGCATTTGCATGTAAAAGCGCAGACGCACACAGAGTTTAGTAAGAAGACGCAGCAGTGACTTCTGGAGGCCTGAAAGCGTGTTTCCCGGGAGCTGGCTGGCAGAGGGAGGAGGGAAAACAAAAGAGGGCCTTTGTTTACTCCCACTTGGGCCAAGGGGAGACAAAGGCGGGGCAGATGTGAGCCGCGTGCTCCGAAGGGAGGGGGGTCTGCTGCCAGTCCAGGAGAAGCCGTGCGACAGCGCCTCCTTTAGGACATTGCAGGAATTGAATGTTCTTGCGCAGTTGCCACGGTCCAACCATGCCATCTGCCCTGCTTGCTTCCATTTTTTTTCATCCCCGGAGCATCCTGGAACAAATTCCACTGCAGGATGTCGCATTGCTAAGCACACAGAGAGCATATGTGTCCTCGAAGGGGCGGAGAGGACAATCACACTGTTCTGCATGTTAAAATTAATTGGTGTTAATTATGGGCAAACAGCATTAATGGTATGATCCTTAATTCCGCTGTGGGCTGCATTTTTAGGCAGTCTAATAGCAAAGAGAATCTCTTGTGCCCAGCACAATAAACTCAGCAATGGGTCAATGTGTCTCTGCATTTTGTGTTGCGCTTCTTAAAAGATTTTTCTAAGCAGCTTAAATGTTTTATAAGTGCATAACATCATATTACTTATCACAAAAGAAGACAGCCGTCACACACTAATGATGGGAAGCAGCTCTTCTCAAATTCAGGTACGTATGAAAGGACAAGAACTTGGTGGATGGATGGTTGGATGGATGGTTGGATGGATGGATGGATGGATGGATGGATGGATGGATGGAATGGCTACATTTAATGTTGGCTGAATAAAGACCAGTTGAGTTGATTGTTTACACTATGAAGTCCGCATATTTAAGATGAAATATACAAATCACTTGAATGTTTCTCTTGCAAAGGACTGGCATCATGCCTGGGATAAACTCTAAATCCCCCCCCCCCCCAGTCTCTCTATCATGGCTGAGTCAGGTTAGCTTGCTGGTACATGCAGAAAGGAGCCAGAGCCGTAGGAACCAGGGGGATGGGGGCATGTGTCCCTCCCAATATTTCATTTGGCTTCATCCACCCCCTATAAATAGACCTTTGCATTTGAATTATCAAGTTGTCGTCCTCCCAATATCAAACCCTCTGCTATGCCATTGATAGGGGCCCCTGGCGTGTGGCTTAGCTGTGAGAAGCTAAAACTTAAAAAGCCAAAGCTTCCAAAGAAGGTAGTTGCTTTAAATCTTTTAAGCACAGAGATACGCAGCAGATGGAGGCTTCCGCCGGCTGCACTTTGACAATACGGTAGCTCTTCTTTTTGTAACAGGTGGGCAACCAGACCTTTCCCAAGACCATACTGTTCTCACAGACCCTGTTCAGCAGCAGACAGAGGATGCAGGGAGGTGGGGAGCCGTGGTGCTGGGCGGGGGCACGGCATTAACCCACCGGTTAAAAAGTGAGCTGGGATCCTTCTCTAAAATGACAACAATGAACATTCAGCCCACCCTTGTGCTCATGGCTAACCATCGTTAATTAGAATTAGTGCTGAGTTTCAGATGAGGTTTCCAGTGATTACATAGTAATCTGTTATATGGGACTATTGTGATTATTATTATTTTTATGCCTTAAGACATGCCGACTCAGAAAACTGGAAGAGGCGCTCAGCATGGCTGGAGTCTGTCGAAACTGAAGTCAGAAATGCTAAAAGAGGATTCTCAGACTGGATTCTGGGGATTTAATGTGACATGACGTTTCTGAATGCCAGAAATGAACCGGCGACTCCCTGCGCCGCTCTGCTCTACCGCGATGCTGCTGACCATCCAGTTTCCATCTCCCAGGTCCAGATTCAGGGCATCGATTGAGCTGACGGCGTTCCTGTTGGGAAGGCAGGGGGAGGGGCCGAATGCCCCCCATCCCCCAATGAAGAGGCACAGCGCTGTGTTTGAGCCCTTTGCCTGCTCCCTGCACCGTCACACACATTTCAGATGAGTAGTTAGGTGAATTGCAGCACCAAACCCCAAATTTAATTCAGTTACTACGTCGCAGGAATGACCTCTGTGTAATCATTCTAGTTCTTTATTATTTACTCTTCTGTACATAAAAGAAACAATACTGAACTAACGATAAGTGAAGTGCTCTTATACAGCATTTATGCCGCATAACAAAAGCAATACAAAACATTGAAAGAAATTTAAATAAAAACCACATTAGTTTTAATCCCTATTTTGAGCTAATACAAGAAACAATGGCATTAGTTTTTCAGGAATTGGGGGTTGGGTTGGGATTATGTTTCTGTCAAGTAACTGGAGATTAGGGAGTCGAGTTGCAGGTCGTTTCAAGCATATAAACAAAAAACGTGGGTCATTTGTGTGAAGAGATGGGGACTCATACCCAGCTGCACGTCAGCACCAGGTGCCCCGGTGCCAGAGTGATACTAGGACGCTACCCACAAGGCCTGCACACCATCATTTACAATAGTGGTGAGGTGGGCCAGGGTACATATGTACATAACATATGCTACCATTAGGGATTACTGTGGTAGGCGCAAGGCAGAAAGTGTTGATGCAGCTAACATGCTAATCTATTCTTATTTATAGTACAAAGACATGCAATACATTACGCTAAATTTATGTCATAAGCAGTTTAACTATGAATATGGTTTTAATTGCTCCAGGATGTTTAGAGAGATTTGGAGTCTCCACATGTTACCTTGTTTTGAGGTTAATTTGCATTTCAGAGTATTTTGCTTTATACAATGGAGCGCTTCCTGCATTTCATGACATCCTCAGAACTTCCTCTCCTCCTGTTTTTAACCCAGTAAGAGTGATTTATATATATATATATATATGTATATATATATATATATATATATATAAATATATATATATATAGTATAAAACTGCCATACATGTATGTATGATAATTATAAAACGTGTTGATACATGCATTTCTAATTGCGATGTTAAACTGATAATGTCACGCCATTAAATTAAATTCATAAACTGTCAGGCAGTCACTTTCATTTCGCAACTCAGATTGTGCTGCTGTCTTTAGCTTTAATACATGTAGACAATAAACAGTTAACAGCTGTTTGAATTCATGCAAACTGTTAAAAGACAGGTTTAGCAAAAAAAAAATACCTAACATATATAACTATAACATATATCTATCAACTGAGCTTCCATAATACTTACCAAGTACACCATGGCAATATTACACAGTAATAAAATTTTGTGAATGGTATATTTAATAATGTTTTGCAATATATTCTATAATAGTTCAATAACATTTATACTTAAAACATGTAGTATAATCACAAATATGATATTTATAACAAACATCTTTTCAGAACTATTTTTTGTTGTGCTAACTCCTTTTGTGACCTGCAACAATTATAATAATAAAACAGTTTGTCATTGACAATAGGCCTATTCTCTAAAAGAATGTAACAAAGTGTTAGCACAACATATGAAGTTACCAAAAACATCTTTAGTTTTTAATATTTGCTATAATACCTGAACTGAGTGCAAATCCCAGGAATCAGGCCAACGTAAATGCAGATGGACAGTTTTCAGTTGAATTTCATGCATACTGCTTTATATAATTTCATTATGCAAGTATCAATTATAGTGTTTCTGAAACTGTAGAAAAGAGGAAGTGAAAATAATGCCAGCAATGAATTTGAACAAATAAATGGAAGTCACACACAAAATAGCCATAAGAGAAAGTCCCTTTTTAGAGAACGACACTGTGTGCTTAAGAATGTGATCTGTCCAGTAGAGGACACAATGAGACCATGCAGGTAATTAACGAAAAAATGAAAGTGGGATTTGAAAAGACAGTTGGTGACACATTGAGAGACTGAAGTTAGCATCAGTTAGTAGCCTTTTTAAATTTTTTTAATCTCCCCCTGAAGTAACAAACCACATGGTATAAGACTTGCTTAGGTTCTTGCCTAATGAATGAAATCATGTAAGTTTAGGTGCTGGTAATGTCCCTACAATGTCCATTAATGTCCATCCCTCAGTGAATTAGGAGGCATTTCTAGATGAAGAGTCAAAGCAAAAGATTGTATGGCATCTAGTGTGTGTGTGTGTGTGTGTGTGTGTGTGTGTGTGTGTGTGTGTGTATATATATATATATATATATATATATATATATATACACACACACACATATAAGCTCATCACCTAGCTGGGTTTAATTTACAGCTATTAACCACATTCGTGTACGTGTGAGTTGGTAATATTGTCATTTATAGATGTTTTTAAGTTATTTTTCAGATTTATAGTAAAAAATATGTATAGTAAAAAAGTATTGAAACTGCATTTGATTGAAAACCTACAGTCATTGCGCAGCTTCTAGGTTCAAAGTAATCACTAGGGCTGGTTTACACTCACCAAGGCCAGTGTGAACTCACTTTGGTCAGTCTGCGCTTTACAAGGTCAGTCTGGAGTAACCAAGGCCAGTCTACACTCACCGTAGCCTGATATTATCAGTCAATGCTGTGCAAAATCAATGTCAGCCATGATTTCCATAGGCATTTCTCTGTACTATATTAACATGGTGTAACACTGCCAGCATGAGACATAGTGAAGACAAATGTTTCAATGCTGGCAGACACACTTTAAAAGAAATGCTCCAGTATTCTGATCATTCATGTTTGCCAGTAAAGAATGCTTCATCTTCTGAAACTCTCAGAGCAGACTTCCTGTCGCAGTGCTCAAAAACAGGATATCTAACTATATTACACAAACTCAAAGGGTATTGAATGACAAAGTGTGTTTGTTTCTACAGAACAGGCATAAAAAAACGACACTTTGTTCTTGGTGCTTTCCAACTTGAAGAGCTGAAGACGCTGGAAATCCTCTTGAAGAACTCTGACTGCAGCAGCTGACGTGCACGGAGCTACGGGAGCAATCGACAGATGGTCCCTTGATATCGACCAATCTAAATCCCTCAGGGAGATAGGGACAGTCTCGAGAAGGCCTCAACTCCTCCACTCTGCATCTCCGATGTGTTTAATCCTCACATTAATGACCTGATGCACCTGATGAATCAAATCTTGACTATGCCGAAAGCACAGGGCTGGCAGGGGCTCGATTGCAAAAATCGTATCCGAATAGAATGGAAGACAAAGCAGCAGTCACTGCTCTAAGAGGGCATGATTTTGTGATGTCTTACAGTCCACATGTCAATTCTGTGATTGCAGTTTCATAAAAGCATAGTCAAGTGCTTTCTGTAGTAACCATAAATGCACAAATGCAATAAAATGAGTGAATTGTGGCTGTACCAGCACTTGCCCAAAATATTAACGCGGGGGGTGCTTTATCTTAGCCAATCAGAAGTTGCATATTAAAGGGATAAAGTAGCGCGTTTAAGGCCAAATTTGCATCACCCTTCGTGAACGTTTCTCACTGCAACAAAACTAGGAATACACTCTGTTTTATCATGGTATGACCCTTTGGCTCCAAGCAAGCTATGCAGCTACCATTCTAGACGTAAGCTATTTCTATGCTTCATTCGTCTTACCCCAACTGGGCAAGTTCCTGAATCGACAACTGTATATATAACGAGAGGTGCCTAGGTCTCATCTTTGACAGGAAGGAGTTCAAATCCCGCTGTTGCATTTCAAAGTGGGCAATTTAGCCTAAATAGCTAGATTAAAAATCAAACTCTATAAATTGGTGAAGTGTAAAAATAGTGTATACTTTGTATAATGCCAGCCTTTAAATAAATTATTTACTGAACAAAAATCGATGGTACTATCATTTTACAATGGAGACAATTTATTTTCTGTTCCAGTTTCATTAATGAATAATACATTCAAACCAGATAAATACGCAGAATCACCGGAAAATGAGTTTGGAACTCAGAACGTATGTGTGTTACAGTAATCGAGAAGTTGGCGAATTCCATATAAATAGTGGAAACAGTTGGTACCGGCCTTTCATCTGTCCTTGTCCAGGGCTGTTCGTGCTGCCCGTGTGGACCTTGTCAAGACGACTTTGCGGTATCGTACATTAGGAAGACGCATCGCTCTTATTTACACTAAGGATTACCGTACAACTGCTCATGGTTAACATCAGCTTGCTTTCTGCTGGCTAATGATGAGTCGACTCTAATCGCCATAGAAACAAAAAGGACTTGTGCTCCAGATCAGGCCTGTGGGAGAGCTTCCTAATGAGTCTGATTGTCCCTGAGGTTTACTTAGCCTTCCTCTGAACAGAGTTATTCCCTAACGCAGGACTTTTAATGTTTGACAATCAAAGTGTTCGTAAACTACCTGAGGTCTTCCATCTTGTTTGCCTTACCAGTTTGGTTTGATCATCTGTGCTAGATCATTTATTGTGTTTGATTTTACATATTTTCTTCTTATATGAAGTGAAAAATAAGACCATTGCACTTATTTTTGAAATATCATGTTGATTCACGTATTATCTCCTTTAACATATAACAATACAGTAAAACATTTATTTATTTAATTCTGCATCTGATGTGGCATACACAAGCCAGTATTAATTAGAGGTAACCTATATATGATAATCCAAAAATATTCATTTTATTGACTAATTTACTAATCGAGCCAATGAGGTGATGAGCTGCGAGCAGGGAAAACGTTCTCATTCCGGTCTGTGTCGCTAACCGCGCTGTAACAGTCATTTTTGTGATGCAGACGTTGAAATAACGTAAAAGGGGGATGATGAAACGATGATGTTGCAGAAACTAATCAGCACTTGAATTGCTATATCCCTGGGTAACTCGTCTACGGAAAAGAGACTACGACTCAGATCGTCAGTTATGGGGCACTAAAACGTGTTACAAGTTTTTTTTTTTTTTTTTTACATGAAGCAGCCAAACTCCTTGGGCAAAACTGATCCCAGTTAACAATGAGGGACCTCGAAGATGGGCATGCTGTCTAACAGAGGGGAGCGGGCTACCCTTTGTCACCGGGCAGCCTTGTTAAAAAGAATTAAGAAAAACGTTATCCGGCTGACAGTTTTCTGAATAATTAGGCCAGATGCTTCGCTTTAAAACGAATTCATATTGCAGATTTGCTAGCCCGTCGTAAAACGAAGATCGTCCCAGTTAGCAGGACTGGATAAAGAAGCTGACTTTCTAATGTATGGGGAAGTCCGTCCCTCTCCATCAAAGTGTCAATCCCTGGGGTGCAATGAAACGCGTGGTCCTGCAAGGTCAGGCCGTCCGTATGCGACTGTGCACAGCTAGGCGTGTGAACAACATGCAAATTTGGTCGCCTTGCCAATATTTTATTTATTGCGCTATTTCTCGTCTTTCGTTTCGTGTTGTATTTATTTGTTCTACAGCCTGGTTGTGTTATTTCCTATTTTAACCGTATTATTTTATCATCGCTTTTCATACTCGTCTTTATAGGCCTACTTAAACGCATTTCCTAACCACTACAATTTTCTCCTAGTTTCGTGAAGTATCGGAGTTAGGATGAACCCATGGTGGGAAGGATTTATTTAGTACTTTCGGGGGTTGACAGTGGAAGGCCAATTGAATTAGCTTTGATTGTCAATTAGTACTTTTACTAGCTGTGATATTACGCGGTCAACTGCATTTTAAACTGTATTCGGTATAAAGAACAAGATAATACTCCTTCCGCAATAGCACAACACATTACGAAAACAATAAAGTTGCAATTTCATAATGCTGTTTTTAGAGTGTAATCGCCAATGTATGGAGAATTAACATATTGCATATTTAAAATTTGATCGGTTTTGTAAGATTTTCAAAAATCAATTTCGAAAACCATTAACGGCACAATATTTGTTTAAAACGAACGAACGACCTCCATCTGAAGAATAGCCTGCAATCAATAGACCACCTGAAATCATTAAAACATATCCCAGTCTAGTCACCTTAAGTTATGTTTCCTGAAATTCCATTTTTAAGTGCCTGCTCTATTTGAAACACAATCACAAATTCGATATTATTATTGTCGTTCAGTTCGCTTATTGGCACTGTAAGAAATGTGTGCTTTAAATAGCCCTCATGTATTCTGCAGAGATATGTACATATATATATTATATTCTTCTTTCAGATTAGAGCCATGCAGAGTGAAGCAAAGCGCTTTGTGAATGAATTACATCAATCCCTTCTGGATAAAGCAGGGACGCATTATCAGGAAAATTGCGAAAGAGCGAAGTATATGACCGGAACAGACCCTTTCATTGAATCGCATTGGTGCATTCTACTCCTTTAATTAGGCCTGTGTATATGTTATATGTAAAATGAAGTAGCAGTCTAAAGCAGCACCAGTTTTGACGAATCTGTATAATCTCCGAGGGCGACGCAGCTCTTAAACGTGAATGGGAGCTTAGACCATCACACCTGTATTTATATCGTAATTTTCACAGCTTCGCCAGCATTACACCCAGGGCTGTGCCTTTAGGTGTAGAAACGTATAAACCCGAACTTTCATTAGTTACGATGAAAGAAATTATTTTAGAAATGGTCAAATGCCCCCATAGTCCTAGTATAAACTAATTAGTGAGATTCTGTGTAATGACGGACACTTCACGTTTGAATCTTAAATGACCAGATTCACAAAAACGAGATACCAAGTGAACTATTCAATAAAACCACAAACGTATAAGGCACATGCTAAATGAAAATGCGTTCACTTGTTGTAGTACTTATAACAAGGTAGCCTGTGCAACGGGCACTCAGCGGAATGACAACTGATCTACATATGCACTTTCTCTGCATGGCCAGAACTTTGTGCTGATAAGACAATAACAGATTTAATACGGAAGAAACCATTGCTGCCTCAGGTGTAGTGAGTAGGAAGCGCCGTGTAGGCAGAAGCTCTCCGCTTAGTGAATAATCTTTGCGGCGTTTCGGTGTCACGCGCTGTCTGGATCGCCGCTGCAGACGATCGCGACAAGACACAGGATCGTAAATATTTCGTGCAAGAAAACCGCGTCCGATTTAAGGTAATCCCCACTGGGATAATGGATCTGGCTCAATCGTGTGCATTTCAACATACAGCGCAGGGTCTCACCTTCAGCTGTTTTTTTAATCTCTCTGCCCTCTCTGAGACTTTGATCCATAAACCGAAAGGTAGGTTTCAGCCTTGCATCGGTGTGTTTATGTTGACGCGCAATAGGCTCTTCCTGGTATCTCATAGACTTGTTTTACACCGGAATGCAATCGAAGGAGGATATAAAGACATATGGATAAACTTTGCGTTTTATACGTGGCGTTAATGCTGCGGTACTTGGTACATTTTAAATAATCACTGTAGAAGACCGACTTAGTGGGCGACGAGGAGCTCTTAAAGTAGGCTACAGTAATAAAGGAATAAAATACATCAGCAAAGCGAATAGCCTGGATGACACAGTTGAGTATCTCCTTTGAAATAGCGATGGAAATAACAAAGGGCTATTCCAGAAACATCGCGGATATTTCCAGTGGCTTAATTATACATTTTAAATACAGAGTATCCAAATAGCGTGGGGTGCAGTTTTCTTTCTCATCCATTTTAGGAAGTTGAGGTTTTGACGTTTTAGGCATGATCAACTGGACATTTCAGTTCAAAAATACACACATGTCGTCCTCTCTCTGCATGAAATACATCGCCGAAATAAAAGTGAGCTCGTCGTTTTACCCAGGACCCGATTTTATCTTGGATGATAGATGCAAACTGGTTTGATTGATTGTAGTATATTTGCAAGTGGACGAACTGGTCGGAGCATGTTTATTTTAATATACTTGTCACTTTGTGATTCCTAAACAGCTTGTCACATGTCATAGGGTTAAAAACGACATTTAAAACATCAGCCAGTACTTGCTACTATGGATATGTAAAAACGTGGCAGTTCTAGCGATAACATCATATATCCTGTTTACTTTATTAGAACTATTTTAACGCAGTTTCGCACGCTTCCTACTCGATTGCCTACTGCAGAGTAACAACCGTTTTTCCGTTAAGGGACCCGACCTTAACCAAGTAGGGCAGTTTGGCTCATTTCTTTATTGGTCCAGATTACTATCATATCTGTCTGTAACGGAAGAAACAATCTGGACCTTAATTATGCGATGATTTTTTTTTTATGGGAAAGTGCCCTGCGCGGTGCACGGCGCGAGCCTGCAAGTGAACTTGTGTCTTAAGTGCTTACAGGAAAAGAATGATTAATTCATATGATGTTTTAAGATCAGATATATA
>JABFEA020000050.1:6547532-6570366 GCA_019775915.2 Cyphomyrus plagiostoma | reverse complement strand
TGGTGGGAGCCACGTTACAGGAGTTAGGGAGCATCGGACAGTACAGGTTACATACCGCCACCAGGTCCCTTTAAGGTAGATTTGGTGGGAGCCACGTTACAGGAGTTAGGGAGCATCGGACAGTACAGGTTACATACCGCCACCAGGTCCCTTTAAGGTGGATTTGGTGGGAGCCACATTACAGGAGTTAGGGAGGATCGGACAGTACAGGTTACAACTGGCACTGGCCGCTGCGTGGTACCTTTGCGGCAGGCTGTGCCATCCTAAACTCCATGTCTGGCATCTTTATTGCCTGGTCTGGAGGACTAAATGAAGAACAATATCCCCCCTCCAGCAGTGTAGTGAAGTGTATGCCCGTGCTTGGGTGGGTCCATACTCTGTTATATGTACTTGCTTTCCTCTTTTCCTACTGTGATACTCCCCCCCCCCTCCTCCCTGCTCTCCTTCCGTCCATTTTTGATGAGGGCTGTGGTGGCGGTGAGCTTTCCTGGGCTGACGTCGGGGGGGGTGGGGGGGGGGGCGCTCGCCGGATGGATTTTCCTGTCCGAAAAGCGAAACCGAGCCCGAAGCTGCCACAGAAGACGGGGAACGGCGTGGGGAGTGGGAGGTGCTACTCACCTGGGGGGTGTGGCCTCAGGGAGGGCACTCTCATTCATGCCGTACGCGACCCGTAATTAAGCGACCTCACAACCGGGCTGTTCCACGCTGCGGGGTTGTGTGTTGTAATTAGATTGGCATCTCCACTGGCCTGGACTCCTTTTGGGGGGGAAGAGCATTTACTCTCCTTCCAGGTTCTCGCCGTAGTCAGAGAGTGCGCGTCTCCCCTGCGGTTCATCCGTCAGTCTCTCCCCCACTTCCTCTCAGAATAACCCGCTTTCTCCGCCATCCCCCTTCACCCCGCAAAGCCTCTCCCGCTGATTTCTGTGGGTGAATGTGCCGGCACCTTCTAGGAGCCCTACCAGTCCCACCTCCGCTCCCCTCGGCGTTCTGGGCCATTCCAGCTGACGGCATGCGGTGGGAATCGGACGGATTAAAATCCTTAATCTGTTCCTGCTGAGGGAGCTAATGGATCGGCTGCAATCCGGCCGGCTTTCCATATCCGCCCGGCCGAGTGCTGGAGACACGCGGCGGCCGTTGGCTTTGTGGCCGCGCGATTCCCCTCGTAGGGGCTCTCATGGCGCCGTGCTTCAGGATACTTTCAGATCTGCTGGGTTCATCCTCAAATGGCCAAAAAAATTAAACCTCACAGCCCTTCGTTATCTTGGAAATGTTCCTAAGAATTCATATCGAAATATGTCCTCCAAGCTGACAAACTGGCATAACTGGGAAATACGGCGATCAGGCTGGATGATATGCACAGTATATTGTTTATGTCAATGGTGTAATATAGCTTGTATTTCTATGTATTATTTATTAACAATTACAAAGAATGGAGCTGACAGAATGAAAGCTACCTTAATATGCTTATATGTGTCAGTAAAGCTCAGGCAATTTTCATGCCTGAATTATTCATGAAAGTTAGCCGTAGACATCTTTGGGCAGTATTCAATAGTTATTTTGTCCAGCAGATATACTGATTGGACAGAGAGGGAGGGATTGTGGGTTCGCTTGGGTCCGCTGTCATGTGACCTGTCCTCCCTGGTGCAGACAGCACAAAGGGGGATGTCATTTCACGGTGCCTCGTGTTCTGACGACCTCTCTGTTTTCCTCGAATAAATCGGATGGGTCCCGTGCCTCTGTGGATAAATAAGGGGGGGGGGGGGTGCTACAGAAGCTACCCCCCCACTTCGGTGTGTCGAGGGTTAAGGCTGACTTCCTGTCCCTTTGAAGTCTGTGCTACAGTAGAAACACAGCCAGGCATCTCTTGCTCCAGCTCCCCCGGTTGCCACATTGCGGCCAGATGGAGGAGGAGATGCAGGAGCGATAGAGGAGGAGCAGAACCACAGGCCGGTCCCCCTGCCCCCGGCTCACCTCGCTTAGGCACCGAATGGCTTTCATGGTGTAGGGATGCCGGCAGAGGATGAGCTGCACTCCACCTTGCCGCTTGCCTGCTCCAGCGCTGCTCCTTCTCTCTCTCTTTATCCTTCCCTCTCTCTCACTTTCTTTCCTTGTCTTCCCCTCTCTCCATCTCTCTCCTTCTCTCTCCCTCTCTTGCTCTGCCTCTCCTCCCACTCTCTCCCTCTCTGTTTCCCTCTCTCCCTCTCTCTCTCTCTCTCTCTCTCTCTATCCCTCTCCTGAAGGTTAGCAGGCCATGTAACTGCGTTTCCTCAGTGGTGCTGCATTCCGTGTGCCCAGCCTGCTACCTGCCTGGGCTGAGTCGGGACGCCCATCCAAGCTTTCCTGCCAGTCCTTTCACTTTCTAAAACCTGTCGGTTCACCTTTCAGCCAAAGGACCTCCAGTACAGGAGAATGGCCGGTGCCAGGCCATTGTGTCAACCAGGGCAGAGTTTTTGGTGGCACATTCATTTTTTTATTATTCTATTGCTTTCTGTAGGTTTTAGCCGGACCATTTTTGTCATTAATAACCCTTTTCAATAGCTTTCCTGAGGCGAATCACCGCCTAGACGTAACACGGCCACTAACCCCGCACCCCCATGCCAGTTCATATCTCACAGAGTAGCATGAGGCATTCAGCACCGTGTGGCGTGGACTCCGGGTAACGGTGCCTGGCACATTCTCCCACCTTCCGGATGCTTCTAAACTGCCCAGAGCCTCCATGTTTCTCTTAGCACGTAGTTAAATAGCCAGTATTCCTGCTCAGGGCGTGGGACGCCGAGTGTGTGTGTGTGTGTGTGGATTATGTTTATATTACATTGAAGGGACCAAATGTACCCCACAATGTGATGAAAACCTTTTATTTTGACGTTTGAGGACCATTTTTCCCCCACAAAGATCTGTGATGCAATCACAAAGCGAAATATGCCAAAAGTGGGATTAGAGTTTTTCCCTTAGAAATGAATGGAGAGTCCCCACAAAGATATAATTACAAACCTGTATGTGTGTTCTTGAAGGACTGCATCTCACCAGCGCCTGCGGTTAGGGAATCAATAGGAAGATGTGAGTGACTCTGGTTCCCCTGACTGGAGGATAGCAGCAATAGCTGCAGTGCGTAGGGAGGGAGAGAGACAGAGAGAGGGAGAGAGAGAGTCAGGGCTGACCTGCACTTGATAATCAGATCTCTGCCAGTGGTGCTTTCCTTAGACAGCCTGCTGATCCTCTCAGGTTATACACCTGGGCTGCATCCAAGCTGACCGATTAGTGTTAGGTTGACAAGATGGGCTCTGATTGATTGACATTTGCTTGGCCTTGGTGAGAGCCAGCCCCTCCCCCACCCCCGCGCCCCGCTCTGGACCCTCATCTTGGGGGACCCTGCAATATCTGGTGATGGTGTCATGCACGGCTGCATGGCAGGGTTACTCCGAGCCTGTCGGGCACGTGCACGTTTAACGCACCAGCCCTCAAGGGCTCTCTGGTGTTATGTTACTCTCCAAAAACCCCCGCTGGTTTACACATGGGCTTCTGTGGGGCCCTGTCGGAGATGTCAGTGCCGTCCGTGATGTTGGCATGTAAAATTTCAGGCTGGCAGCCTTCCCAAATTTTCCTGGAGAGAAACGATGCACAGACAGCTTACCCCTCACAACTGCTCTGTGTTCTAGAAAGTTTCTTTGAAGCATTAAAAACATCACTGTTTTTTTCTCCATGTACGTGTGTCTCTGTGTTGAGCAGTGAAGCATTCAGCACTTAATTAAGTGAATATCCCTTGTTTATTCTGTGAGGCTCTGTGGATAGTGGTTTATGCAGTGGATCATCCAGCTGTTCTTGTTCTTATTACCGTAACCCACGTTCAGAGACCAGCAAGAAGCGCGATAACAGAGAGGTCAGCTGACCAGCCGCCTTCCTCTGTGAGCACCTCTCCCCTCCAGTTGTCGAGCGTGAACCACGGACCCTCAACATCACGCCTTAAGGTGATTTCTGGATTCCCTAATGCTGACATGACCTCGCAGACACAGAGATGGGGACATTTACTCATTTAGTGAACTCAGCGATATCGCAGATGCGCAGAACGCCTGGATAGGGCTGACAGTGAGGCTGAGCTGGTGGTGCAGCGGCTCTTCTGATTCGCTGAGCACAAGGTCCCAGGCGACTCCTGTGCAAATGCAAACACGGTGCAGAAAACAGAGCCATTGCGGCCCCTCCCTAAAGCCGCGGGGTGCTTGGATAACCAGCCGCTGTGTACTTCCTGCTTTTTTTTTTTTTTTTCCCTTGGTGCCTCACTAAAAGCAGGGCATAGAATTTATAGTAAGATCATTGCAATTAGCGAGGAGGTAAAGAACTGAAACGACGGGCATTATAACCAACGGAAGCTTTTTGGAATCATACGCTATGCCCTGGTCTGCAGTCGTTTAAGATTGCACAACAGCAGCATGCAGGGTTTTATGGTTTATGACATTTTGTGAGTGACAGATCACTCCGGTTGCATCAGAAAGTCTTGCTCCCACCTGGCTGCAGCAGCCGTGCTTATAGCCCCCAGGGGGGTACGAAACAGCGAGAGATTGGGCGGGGTGTTTTCTACGGAGCCCCCACCGTTCTCATTAGGCCTCTTTAAGACCTCACCCTGACTGTCTCTCAGTATCTTAGCAGCGGTCCTGTGGGCTGGCACCCCCGACAGGGTTAATGAGGGCTCTCCTGGCATTTGCAGATACGGTCGGGCGCCGCTTAACGATGGGGATACGCTCGGAGAAATGTGCCGTCAGGCGACTCTGTCGTTCTGCAAACGTGATGGAGTGAACTTACACCACAGCTGCCAAAGTCGGTCAGCCGGCCGGAGTGAAGTTTTCAGTTCGAGACGTGAATTATTAGCTAATTTTAAGCTTGTAATGAATAATACAAATTTTGTGTAAGATTTCTTGCGTGAGCGGTACAGCCTGAAGGAGTGACTTACACAAACCTAGATGGTATAGCCTACTACACACCTAGGCTACACGTTATAGCCCAAGTAACAATGCAAAGTATGGTGTAGTAAATACATAAACCAGTGACATAGTTGTTTATTATCATTACTGAGTATTGTATACTGCACATAATTGTATGTGCTATACTTTTACACGGCTGGCAGCACGGTAGGTTTGGTTACACCAGCATCACCACAAACATGAGCAATTTGTCACGCTCTGACGTCACTAGGCGATAGGAATTTTTTTTGCCCCGTTAAAATCTTAACACCACTGTTGTCCTTTAACAATAGTGAGGTCAGCAGGGGTAGCTTTAATCCCTCCACCATAATCTATGTTATTATTCTGTTATTATGTTATTATATGTTATTTTTCATAAATAAAACCTTTGAGGTCAGTTAAGAGAGCTTCTTTAGTCCTTTTAAAAACAATTGCCTGTCACGTAGTGCCATTGTTTCTGTCCCGCCTTATAATGTAATGTGGAGGGCGGGGAGTTTTTCTTAGATATTGTTATATGGGTGTTTTTTCTTTCACTTGCACGTCTTATCGATGACTTTGGGGAAGAACTCATTTCCTTTCCTAAGTACCCCCTTAGCTTCCCAGAAGTAACTTTTCGACCTTTGTCTGCTGTTGAATGTTGGAAAAGGGGGAGGTGAATGGTCCCACACAGCGAGGTTCCCCGCCGGACCTGGCGCTGCCGTCTGACTGTACACAGGGCGTGATTTGAAGGGCCTGTCAGCTGTGACCTCAGCGGCCGGCCCGCACCCGCGCAGTGGTGGGCCCGTGCAGAGAAAGGGCCGCCTTTGTGCGGCGATTCGACGCGCAAGCTTGGAAGAGCGTCGCCAGTATTCCAGCAGACACGGACGGGCGGTAGGGACACGTCGTGCCTTTTCGTAACAGTGAGCCACTTACAGGGTTCCCCCTTTCTTGGTTGGCTGTACTTGGAGTTTCTCCAGGGCCCTCCTGCTCCTTGGGGTTTTTTTTCTTTCTTTTTTACCTCACCCAGCAGCACTGTTGATGAAAATGGGGGAAATGAATGAATTTCACATTTAAATAGCAATCTTTCCAGAACCAATGGCGGACCACTTCAACCACGCGCCAAGGTGGTGACGGGGCAGGGGAGAATTCACCAATTAGATACAGGGGACAATTTGGAGGCCGGATTTAATAGGGCCACAGTGGAGAAATTTAGCCAGGTATCACCCGTACTCTTTTGAAAGATGCAAAGGGATCTTTTATCACCTCACAGAGTCAGGACTTCAGTTTTTGTTTCTATTCCCAGCTTGGTATTTGATTTGGTTTTAATATTTTGCACTGGCTTTTAAATACATATGTATGACAGTATCACATTTGTTTTTTTCTATATGCGCATCTGATCCTTATATTCAGAGACCATGATTTTGCTTTGATGAGCCGAAACTGACCTATAATTGCTTGGAGGATGGGGAACTTTATTTTCCCTGATAATCCAGTAGCAGTGAATCCATACGGCATTGTTCCAGTTTGGTGTTTCAGTTACTAGTGTCACTAGCGGGGAAGGGGTGTGATGGACGACGTCTCGCTGTAAGGTCTCTCCAACCTCTGCTCCGTTAGAAACCCAGTCCTGAGGATCCATGCGATGAATGCCTCACTGGTTTGCAGCGAAGCTGATCAATCTCGCTTAAACTTTAGGCACAAGGATGCGCCGAAAATGAATCTGAGGTGCGCTAGCAGCCGTCCCTGTCTCAAACGCGTACAGTTGAAGATTTGCCGCTGTTGTTTAGAGGTAATGGACAGCAAGCGACATGGGCACTGAGACATTCACGCCATCTGTGTGCCCAGCAGCTCTGAGGTTTGCTGAGCTCGTCAGTACATCTGGCTGAGTGCTGCAAGGATAGCTGACTGGACTGGACGGGGCCACAGAAGAGCTCTGAAGAACGGTATGTTAGCGCACACCGGCGAGCTCCTTCTCGGTAGAGCGCAGAGTTTCTCTGTGACCCTGTGTAAACGTCTCTCGTGCCGATCTGCTGGCTCTGCACAGCGCGCTCCTTGATAACCTTCAGCTAGGTTCAGCAGGAGATGCTAATTGCCCAGGGACCCGAGATTGTGCTGGCGTGTGACATGGAGATTAGCGTGAAAGACGAAATTCGTCCTTCGAATCATCGCACCGAGACGAGATTTTTTTTCTTTTTTAACCCTGGGACCAAAGTATTTGTGTGCTGTTCCTCTAGGGGGTGCTCATTACTTCAGTTTAGCTGTGTGGCTTTTTTTGTTAATGGAGTGTACAACTGGGGCTAATGTGTAGGTGAGAAATGTCCCAGTTGCTGTCATTGATTCACATGTGCTGGGTTCCCTGAGCTGGACCCTCTAAACACTTAGGGGGCTGGCACTCTGTCAGGGCCTTTGGGGGGCGCCATAGAGCAATGCTAATGGTTGGTGAAGATCATCAACAGACATGCTTGCAAACTGGGTCACCGCACAACCCAATAGTTTAATGGTCCCTCTCCATTGATCACCCGCCTCTGGCACGGTGCCCCTGAAAGGACTCGGAAAATAATCGGAAAGTGTTAGAGGCCAGCCGGACTTATAGGTTTTCCACCATGTGCCCCCGGAAAGAAGGTGCCTGGATGCTGGCATACTGAGGGAGAAACAATGGTTAAAAATAACCGGGGTGAGGACAGTTACGTAAAAGTGTTATCTGAACAACAATCAGGTCACCCTAGTCTGTGCCTCTCGCTTCCCAAGACTTAGTCATAATAATTTTAGAATATCCTTAAAAAAAACAAAGTAATTAAAGGTGTCAATCAGAGCTGTCCCTAATTCGGGTAATTCTGAGAAAGTATTACCAGGCTGTCTAGTGTAACGTACTGCTTGTGATTATACACGGTTACGCGGATGGAAGTCAGTGACTCGCTCACTGCTGAAACAGCGGCATATATTTCCGAAGTTTCAGTAATGTTTTTGAAAACGGTTGTAGTCTGCAGACACTTTGGATCAGATGCAGTCCGTTCCGTTACGTTCGTGCGGTTTCTCCAACGAGGAGAATCCCCTGGCTTCCACCCCGTTTAAAATGGAGCAATCATCTAGTTCATCTCGGTGTCCTTCTGAGAGATCAGGTTTCTGAAGAACTGTAACTCTTAACCTGCTTTCAGGATTTCCCAAATTAACCTGATAAGATCCACTAATCCTCCCAGAAAGTAAACAGTGTGTTGTGCTGTGAATTCCAAACTCTGCGTTCAGGGTAGCTGTGTTTCCTCAGTATCTTTCTGGCGGAAAGACCTTCATTCCTAATGGGGTTTAGTGACAGAATTCAGGCCTAACTAAGAAGGCTGTATTTATCTCAGGTTACCTCAGTTTCAAAAGCACTTGCAGTTTCAGAGATGTTCTCCGAAGTCAAATTCTCTCTGATCCACAATATTTTTCAGCCTATTGTGCTTGAGGACCAGATTGGCATCATTCTAATTATTATACCCTGTGATTGGCTGGCTTCTCATTCAGGCTGTACGCTAGCCTTATGCCCTGCACTGCCTGGGATACGCTACAACCCAGATAACGGGGAACGTTCCCCGAACTTCAGCCAACGTCATGTATAAGTCTTCTGAAAGTTGGCTGAGAATGTCCTACCTGTAATGTTAATGGGACATTATTTCTACGTTTTACATTTTAAGATTCTATCAATGTCAGCATGATAAAATTAATACTCAAACTTCCTTTTAGCACAATTAATTTAGAAAAATATTGTTTTAATAAAAAAATATTATTTTATAAAGGTGTTGTATGTGTATACTGCAAACATGATGTGCAGCCTCAAACCCATGGCCTTTACACCTTAAAGTGACAGTGTTACTTAAAGTGACAGTGTAACCCTTCATCTGTTTTTACATTATTAGTCTTACCTGTAGTAGTGGGATAATAATCTGGGAACATCAGGAAGATATTTTTATTGGAATGTTTGGTAAACGTTCCTAGAACCAAAAATTGTTAGTGGGGAGGCCCCCACACCCTAACCAAGATAGACAGGCAGATGGATGGAGGGCAGCATGGTGATTCAGCACTGCAGCATTAGGGCTGTGGATTGAATCCCACTTCCCTTGCGGTGCGTGTGCAGTTTGTACGCTCCCCCCCACCCCCCCCCCCAGCACTGCTCACATTTCCTTCAGGTGATCTGGTTTCCTCTCGGTCGGCGTGAATTGATGTCTATGAATTGGCCACAAACAGCGTTTTACGCAGGTCCCTGTGAGTGCCACCTCAGTGTTCGCTGTTGGTGTTGTAGATCGTGCCATTCACTGGGTTAGGCTGCTGTCGACGTAGCGGGACACTAACTGTTAGCATGGGGAGCGTAAACAGCCCTCTTCATAAACCCCGTTTGTTTGGTGCGATCTTGTGAACCTGATCTTGATATGTATCTCTTGGTTTTCCTAGATGAAATATTCATGAGGCAGCTCCTTGAAATCCAGATTTCTTTTTTGATTATATTCTTTTGAACGTATTGTTTAACAGTTCTTCATGAAATATGTATTCCTGACATTATGGTCTCCTATTGTTGAAGGTTGATGACCTTCGACTAAAGGAGTCGACCGGTATCACCATCTCGTTACGGGTGGGACCCCGGTTGAGGCGTGCTGTTTCGCTCTAGAAACAAAATTTTGACACGCTCCCTCGTTCCCCAGGCGCATTGTCTGCTGTGACTATGCCGGCCACACCCGGCCCATCCGCACGGGTGTCTGGTTCAGGCTTTGAGGAACAGTTTAATCATGGGAGGAGCTCTGCAAATTGCATGAGAAGATACAGGAGGAGCACTGGAGCCACGCCGCTGATATCTGAGGGTTTGAGAGAGAGAGAGAGAGAGAGAGAGAGAGAGAGAGAGAGGGAGAGTCATCCTGGAGGAACGGGTGCCATCCTGTATTCCTGTGACACTGGCTGCCTCACAGCTGTCGACTCCATTAGAGGCAGAGAGCTCTTGTACCTCATTCAGATCTAATCAGCAGGCGCACAAAGGCAGAGCGGCTCATTCATCAGTCAGTCATGCCGGCCTGGGACATGGTGCCGTGGGTTGGGGTGTAGAGGGACTGAGTGGGCTGGGGACCCATCCTGAGGACCCGGCAGGAACACGAACATGTGCAGTCATTTTATGCCATAACTTTACCTAAGGTCCACATGGTGAAACTGATAGTTTCCAAACAGGCTCAGCTCACAGTGACCGAGAGGTGAATGCCAGCTGCAATGAAATCATTTATGGCTGCTCACTGAAAGAAAGTGAACAAGCAAAGCGTTTTTTTCGTTCTTCTTTCCGACATCTCGTTTCTTTTTCAAATAGAGCTTTTTAGTGTATTTCAGGTCAGCTTCCCTGCTGAAGGTTACAGAGCAGGCAAGCGAAATGGCCCGTGAGTCAAACTGGCCATCAAATCTCCAGCGTTCTGAACGACGGTGATGTGTGACATGCTGCAGCGTAACATTTCGGACGGGCCGTCCCTCCGCGGCGTCAGGCTCCATGGGGCTCTGCACGGCCCATCTTTAACTGTGCGAGGCACAGACCTCGCCTGTTCAGTGGTGCGATGCTGGAATGGTTTCCCTCCAAAATGTGATCTGACAATGTTGGCCTGGCACCTGCCATCCCCCCCCCCCCCACTTCAGTCTGAGTGCAGCTAATAGCTTCTTTCATTGGGGGGAATAATTGAAATGAGTTCACAAGTTTTTGGGGGGCTCGCCCCCTCGAACGGCTGACCCGATTCCGCCTTTTGTCCAGCCTGCCCAGACACATTTCTGGCAGCGTTTTATGGCAGAGAAGATTCCCCCCCCCCCCATCCCCCCCCAGACCCCTGCAGTCTCATTGAGGGACAGACATGACCCGTCGTGACAGTGCCAGAGTAGGCCACACAGAGCCCAGGCTTCTCTGCGTTTCCACTTTGGCTGGCTCAGAGCGGTTTGGCTCTGTGTATCCGCAGCTCCATTTCTTATTCGGTTTTATTGACAATTTTCTTGTTTTCCTTTATCTTGTGCTGAAAATAAAGATGCATGGGATTTTGCGAGTGCTGTGCACACAGGAAACTCACACCTGAGTGCCTGCGAAGCTCTGGTGTCCAGCTTTGTGCGCTTATCGATTTTGGATGATTCCTCTTTCTTTCTTGATGATTTCATTGTTCGTTTGTGAGAATTCCATGATTGCCGATCTGCTTTTATTGTGTGAATGCCTTCAGTGATGTAATTAGTTATGTCACATTCCTTGTCTGTTGATGAAGCCGTACTTTAAGGGTACATGCTAGTGGATATTTAATTAACCTTGGTAACGAGGCTTATCTAGCAGGTGGCTGTAAATTTGGGCACACAAAGCTTAAACAACACGCAGCATCAAGAAAATCCTTCCAGTGCTGCCTGCTTGCTTGTGCTGCAGTGTAATTTCAGTGGCAGGTCACCTCTGTAAACAGGATATTTCGCCGAAGCCCTTCATCCCCTGGCCGACAGCAACAGCTCAATTTGAAAAATGTTGTGGTCTTGCTTGATGGAGCCCTGAGATGAACTGACGAGGTATATTTAGGTCAGCAGAGTCTTAGGCGAATTCTCCGGGAAGGGAGCATTATGCAGAGCAGGGAAGGCAGTGTCCTGTCCCAGAGGACCTCAAACACGGTCCAACACAGTGCCGGGTCAGGACAGGGCAGTCATAAGAAGTATGGTCAGGAGAGGGTGGTCAGGTGAAGGCAGTCAGGATAAAGGCAGTTAGCAGAGAGTGGTCAGGACAGAGGGGGAGTAACTGGCAGTAATAAATACTGTTTGTGTCACATGAACTGCCAAGTGTTTTAGTTTCATCTCCTGTAGAAGCGTTGGGGTAGGAATGGGGGTGGGGGGTTAGACTACTCAGTCATTTACATGCAGTATTTATGTGACAGCTTGGGAGTATTCTCTGGATGGAGTACCTTTTTTTTAACGGAAGTGCCCTTGCTGTTTGTTTATTGAATAAATTTAAATGTGGAATTTTGTGTCGTCAACCCTGATCACACACGTGTTATTTATTACCAGCCATATAAGTATTTACACTGATATTGAAGAATGCAGTTCTGATTTCATCGGTCAGTTCATTTTAGCCTTCTTAAATTAATACCACGAAAAATAGATACTGCAAGTTAGCCTGAATGTCATTTAATAGGTCTGTGGAGGGTTATGGGATGTTGGATGTCATTGGGACGTATCCGTTTCTGGTCACCTAATCCTCTCACTTTTTGGGTGGGTCTACAGCTGTCTTCTTTGTGTGTTTGTATGTGTGTTTTGGTTTTTTTTTTTTTGCTCGAACAAGGGAGATGAAACGGGGTCTGTTCATAATGGGTTATTGATCTGTCTGAGAGTAGACAGACCCGCAGGCCTCGTCTCTTGCTGCTGTTGCGCCCTCCACTATACTCTGCTTCACATACTCAGCCTGGCCTTTCACAGCGTAGGTCTGAAGTAGCCCATTCTGCAACAGGCAGCACACAGAGGTACGCATTGACCACACATGCATGCAGTAAGGGGATCTGTTTGTCCTGCACGGTGTTCGTATATGGTGTCACATGCATCAATGTGGCCTGCTCCCATTGAGCATGAGGTTTGAGTGGCTGAAAGTACCCTGGATTATTGTCTTTAGCCAGTGTGCACGTGATGTCCTTGGTCACCATGACTGCAACAATGACCATGATTCAGGATCCTCCCGAATGTAGGCCAAGTGAATTAAAGGAGTAAAGATGTTTGGCGCATTTGGGATGACTTTGAATAACCAGTAAATGCCTTGATTTCCTGGTGTCAGGGCAGTGGATATCTGGTTATAAAATAATTATACTTCCTCTTTTTGATGGTAAGCAAAAATCCCCCATACAAACATGTCATTCAAAGGTTTGATTCAAAGAGACTGTTTATGCATCAGATTATTCTGAGTGTCTATGTCCTCTAAAGAGGAAAGGGGATGATCTAAGGGGCAAGTATCCTCCAGTCCCCATGAGTCATACTCTTTCTGTGTGCTGGAAACACGACATTGTTTCAAGCTGAGCATAATCTTATTACAGTTCAATTTATAGACCATGTGACCGGTTTGTTAAGGGCATGCTCTAGTGAGGCCCGTGAGTCAGTGTCTGTGAACTCTGCACACTGGATTTATGTCTTTAAAACTCTCACACACACACACACACACACACACACACACACACACACACACATATATATATATATATATATTTTTTAAATGAAAGATATGAGAAGTCTGTGGGAGAGTGGGAGAGCCAAATGGAGAATTGAGGTCGACGTGTTTTATGGAACATGACACTCAGAGGAGCAGCTGAGCTGGCGGCTGGAGAGGCAGGTTCGAGAGGCCTAGAGAGCCTCCCGTGCTTGTTCCATCCAAGCTCACTCCTCCCAAGCGCATGTTTCACTCCCGAGGCGAGTACCAACCAAGCTTCCAGAGGAGATCTGCTTGGAAATGGGCTGCCTCTACATGCCGAGCAGCGAAGGAGCATCAACATTTTTTGCCAAGAACCAGGCACGGTGTTTTTGACCAGTATTCCTGCACTTCCTTTAACTAAGGTGCCGATTTCTCGCTTCCATCATTGTCATCACTGCAGCTGGAAACCCGCCTGACATTTTTGCCTGGGTTTGCCCACCAGTTAGTTCTCTAGACCAGTGTAGGGGGTGCCATCTTTGGACCTGAGTTTCCGAGGAAGTGGTAGCCAATCCTGTCAAGCCATGACGTGAAGAGAGACGTGAAAGAGGCGTTTGCAACGTGCTAAAAGTGGTAGTGAAACAAGTGGCCACAGCTGTAATAGAGAAGGGCCTGTCTGTCAGAGCCAGTTGTACAGAGCCTACCTGGGTCTAAAGAGTAACTCTACTGAAATTCGATAATATCACATGTTGCTTGTTTGCTTCACTATATTAAGAGGCAAAAACAAACGACACACCATTTCTTTCCCTGAGCTGTAGTATTTGCCTTTTAGCGTTTTGTTTTCCTGAGGTGGGGATTGATGTTGGGTCTGCACAATAGCATGGCATTTACAGCACGCAGGTGCCCATGTCCATACGTGCAGGTGCCCATGTCCATACTTCTGAACTGCTCTTTAAGGCATCCCTGGGAAAAAGACGGATTGTAATGCCAAATCCAGGATATAGGAATGCTGTTTTAAGGAGTTCATCAAAGCTCTAGATAGAAGAAAGGTCAGAGAACCACCAATAACCTGATGATGCATGGAGCACACAGATTGTACTCCAGTACTATATATGGACTACAGAACTCTGCAGGGAAGGTCAAAGGGTGAGTGTTTGAGGACAATGAAAGGAGATGCTCTGTAATACCAATGCGATTCAGTTTTCTTTGCAGATATCACTGGATGGTCGACACATGGATGTAATATGGATGTCATATTTATTGTTTGGTTATATTTTGGTGAGCAGTAGTGAGGAGAATGATTGGTAATTATTTTTTATTTTGCTAATTTATTCTCTGATACATTATGCTGCCCACATCCTGCCATCCTGAAGGTGACAGTGTCCAGTGATCTCCTGGCAGTGCAAAAAGACATTTGTCAGTCTGCAGTCACTTGTTTATCGAAGCATTTCACTGCGTAATTGCATCTTGGAGCTTAGAATATTGTGAAAGTGACTGATCTGCGGGGGTCTGCTCTGAAAGGTTTTCTGTGTTATAAAATATTTCATCCTTAAGTGGTGGTACGCTAAGTCAATTTATTTAATCCAACATAAAACATTGCCTTTATTTCAGATAAAAAGTAATTGGTGACTCTACCTTGACAGGCCTGCAGGGTTTACGGTGTTTGATTAAGACATGACTATCCATTAGTTTGCTCAGAGGCTCTCTGGAAAATGTACTAATAATGCTGATATTTGAGCTTCGCTGTCATTCTGTCAGACATTTATCGACTCTTACTGCTACTAGAAGCCTTTCCAGTTTGGACTGGAACCCACAGCCACACCCAGTGAGGGCTGAAGTACCAGTGTCCCACATGCTGTGCCAACCAGAACTGGCTATGTTGAAATTAGGAACTGTCTATGATGAAGTGTGGAGCTGGCTATGGTGAAATCCATACTTTCTGTGGTAAAATCCATAACTGGCTATGGTGAAATCCGTAACTGGCTATGGTGAAATTTACTGTGATAAAATCTTCAGCTGAAACTCTGGTTTTGCAAAACAGATATTTTATGTACTATAACGAGAAATATTTTTTAATTCATATAATAAGTGAGTAAAGAGCTTATTAGTATTCTTGGTTGTGTTCTGTTCCTATACAGTTCTTAGTTTGTAGTTGTGCAGTTTCAGAGATGCAGGTTTTGGAGTGGACACTGAACAGTCCTGACCCATGGAGAGGCGGGGGGGGGTGCATGTCAGGGAACGAAGAAGCCCAGCTTGGGCCACCAGCCGTGCTTTCAGTCTATTCGTAGTGACCTCAGCAGACTTCTCTCTGTCACTGCTGCGTGCGGAAGCTGATGAGAGATTGATTTTTCTCCGCTCTCGTAATTGAGCCATCATCCGCTTTTCAGCAGAGGGTCATTCTGTAAGATGCGGCGGCAGTGAATGGTGTGAGTGAACGGTTCACCTAGCGTCTTTGCGGAGGAGCTTTCTGCCACAGTGCAAAGAGGAGGCCTCTATGCCCAAAGGCCTGAGCTCTGGGGGAGCGCGATTGCATTCGTGTGCCCTGTCATCCATGGGCTGATATCCTGCTTGAATGATTGGGTTAAGTGCATCCAGTGTTAATCCTGCTTTCAGGCCCAGATAAGGTGACAAAATAATTATTTGCTTTGATACCAGAATAGCATGGATTCAGTGCAGATGGATTTCAGGCAGAAACTGGGCAGTGGGCGAGTACATGTTTATCGTTTACCTTGAGTAATGATTTAAAATCGTTATTAAAGCCTTTTTCAGGTTGCGATGAAACAAAGAGCAGCCTTCCCCTTCTTCTGGGGGCACAGTTGTGTTTTATTCTGTCATATGATATATTAACTATGGAAGCCGCTCTTGGGCAGAGATGATTCGGTACCATGTTGGCGTGGGATGGAGGCCGTGATCACTCACTCTTCAGGGACATGGGCTGACATCGGGCCATGGGCAGGACGCCAGGTACATAGCATTACAAACGCACATCACGCTGACGCTGGCCGTTTGCTGTGCCCCTCCTCAAACTCGCTGAATCAGGCAGGGCTGTCGAGGGCTCTCCAGCGTGCCGCTTGTGTCAGCGAGGTGCCTGGGGTTCGAGAAGCCCAGAGGCGAGTGACTGTATTGGCACGCTTTAAACTGCAGGCTGGGCGGTTCCGTGCTGGTCTTGACTCCTTGGTTTACCACAGCCCATATCGGCTCTTGTCGTTCCTGGGCAAAGCTGTACAAACACATGTGAGATCAACCGAGACAGTGTGAGGCAGGGAGAGAGACAGAGCAAAGCAGAGACAGAAAGACAAAAAGGAGTAGTTTGAGACAGTGACATAGTGTGAGACAGCAGGCAAAGAGAGACAAAGCACGGCAGAGAGCGATGGTGCGAGACACAGCAAGGCAAAACAAAGCAGAGAGAGAGAGAGATGGTGTGACACAGCAAGGCAGAGCAAGGTAGTGAGGCAAAGGGAGACAGACCGAGACCATGCGAAGCAGAGCATGGCGGAGTGAGGAAGAGCAAGACAGAGTGAGGCAGAGTGAGGCAAGGCAGAGTGACACAATGAGACGAAGTAAGACACTATGAGGAAGAGCATGACAGAGCAAGTACAGCAAGGAAATGTGAGAGCAAAGTTGAGGAAGACAGTGAGACAGCAAGGCAGAGAGGGGCAGAGCAAGACAGGCCACCTGATGCTTTCATTACATCTCGTGATTTTTTTTTTTCTCTTCCACAGGTCTGACAGGGCAACAACCCTAGGGCAACTCGTCTAAGCAGCCTCCGTAGACACCGGAGTCCAACTAGGAAGAACAGTCCACATAGAATCCAGGAATGGAATTTAGGAAACGGATGCCGGTGGACAACGCATGACGCGAAAGGAACGTGACCCCCTGGTGTCGGACCTGACAGATAGATTCGGATAGAGGACACCCTGGGAGTCATGAATCTGGGCGCAGTCGAGACAGACGAACGGGAAGCGTCTGCGGAATGCGGCAGGGTGAAGAGGGCTGACACAGATGAGGACAGGGTCCCCAGCTATGCCTGCAACATCTGCAGCAAGAGTTTCCCATTGCAGAGCTCGCTGTCACAGCACATGCGAAAGCACATGGGGGAGAAGCCCTATAAGTGCCCTTACTGTGAGCACAGGGCCTCCCAGAAGGGCAACCTCAAGGCCCACATCCGGGGCCACAAGCTGGGCACACTGAGCCATAGGCATGAAGAGCCTGATGCCGAGCTGGAGGAGGCCGGCGTCTCCGAGGGCCTAGGTGGCTGCACAAGCCCCACTGACAGCACGTCGGCCTGCAATGGCATGGCCGGCGTGCCAGAGGGGGGCCGAAAGACCCAAGTGAAGGGCTCTAGGAGAGACGGCCCGGCTGGGCAGGAGGAGGCCAGGGGGTTGGCGCTGCAGTGCCCGCTGTGCCGGCGCAGAATGCGTGGCCAGGCTGAACTGGAAGAGCACGTCCGGCTCCACAAGCCCTATCGCTGCCGGCTGTGTGGCTTCATGGCCGCCCGTGAGGACCAGTTGCTTTGCCACATCGAGAAGGTGCACATCACTGTCGAGGCATCCCCACCAGAGGCCCCGTGTGATGAGGCCCACTTTCCCTGCACACTGTGTGACCAGGTCTTCAGCCAAGCATGGGTTCTCAAGGCACACATGAAAAAGCACCCGGCTGCCCTGGAGCACAGGTGTCACATATGTGGGCGGCACTTCCGTGAGGCCTGGTTCCTGAAGAACCACATGAAGACCCATGGTGGCAGGTCCGGTGGCCGGGGCAAGCTCAGGGTGGACACAGAGCCCACGGCCACCATCAATGACGTCGCACAGGATGAGGCTGGCTTGTTTAACAGACTGTGCCTTATTGAGCTCTGCTCCAAATGTGGGAACCTTTTCCATGACCAAGAGAGCCTGCGAGTGCATAAGAAAGTCCATGGTCCTGGCCAAAGGGTGAACGGCAGGAGGCCAAATGGGCGGCGGAAACAGACGGATGACGCTGACTCGACGTCCACTAAAAAGAGCTTCATGGAGTGCCTGAACCTGAGGCCAGCCACGGCTCGAGAGAATCCCCTGGAGGGCAGGGTGGGTAAGCGCATTCCGGAGCTGGACCCCATATGCAGCTACCAAGCCTGGCTGCTGGCCACCAAGGGCCGAGTGGCTGAGACTTTGGAGAACGGCAAGTGCCTCGGCTGGGATGAGGTGCCGGAGGATGCCGATGTGGCTTACGACCGAGACAAGGGCAAATATGTCTTGGTAGGGCAGGAAAGATACAAGCGTGAGCCAGACGCCAACGGAGCCTCAAGCAGCCGGAAGAGGCGAGCCAGCGGGAGCCGCACCCGGCAGCCGGCCCACAGTGGCAGTGGAGGAAGCAACCACCGGCAGAGCTCCCGTGCCTGTGGGCAGCCAAGCCCCAGCAGCCTGAGAGACCTCAGCCCAGAGGGCGCAAGTGACTCTGAGTACCGACCACCATCCCGCCAGAGCAGGCGCTCCTCACAGAGCAGGAGCGCCGAATGCTTTGAATGTGGACGCGTGTTCCGCACTCACCACCAGATGGTGCTGCACTCCCGTATCCACCGCAAGGGCGGCCGTGGCAGCTCTGACAGCAGGAGTCTGCCTTCGCAGGGAGAGCGCTCCCCCAGCGAGGCCGAGTCAGGTTCCATGAGCCGACCCAGCACCCCCGGCTATGAAGACTCACCCCTGTCTTCTGCAAGAGGAGAAGAAGCAACTGGGGAAAGAGGTAAGGGAGCAACAACCCAGGGGCAACCGATCCATTCATCCATCTTGTAGCACTTAGTCTGGTAGGGTCATGTGGACCTGGGCTCTATACCAGGCAAGATAAGGCATAAGATCTTAGGTGGGATGTCGGGGCATGTCATGATTAATTTATTTGCTTTACTAAGAAATTCCTGAGTCACCTTATATCATATTTAACAGGTAGTAAATATAATATATGCTGGTTATTCTATACATGCTCGTTATTCAAAAACATAAACAATTATATAACTATTTCATTTAGTTTATCACAATAAAATATAGCACTTTTTCCAACATTAAACCTATTATTTCCAATGACTGCAAACAGACTTTTTAAAGAATTCTTAATAAATCTACTTCTCTGAGTCATGTGAATATTAGTCTCAATGTCTGACCAATCTTCAGTCAAACCCTGCATCTCCACTCCAACGTGGCGGTTCTGTGCACAGTGACCCTTGGAACACCAAATCCTGCGTTTGCCAGAGGAAAAGCCTGTGATTTCCCCTCTAGTTTTTGTTTTTTATACCCTGTAAAAGTCAGTAGTGTTTTTTAAACAATACACAGAAACATCTCAAATATGTATACGGCCCAATAAAAAAAAATCATTAGTTTATCATCCCCGCCCGCGTGGCCGATTTAGAATAAAAAAATAATAATATTTATTATTATTTTTTTTTAAAGTGTATTTTCCTGTGTAAATTCCACTGCCGGCGTTCACAAATTTTGAATGAAACATTTAAAAAAATATATTTTCATATTAAATTTGCAGATCAGCCCATATGACATACATCTGTTGCTGTTCCTTTTGTTTACTGTTGATGTTGAAAACTTATCTTCCGTTATCTTTTTTCTAAGAAATAAAAATAAAAAATCGCATTCCCTCATCATTTGTTTTTGATTGAAATGATGATAAACTAATGATTTTTTAATTGGGCCTACTTGAACTTTCGTAAAGTTAAAACCTTGATTGACACAACAATGGAGCGTTTTGTGTTTGCGCTTGCCACCAGTTGAATTGGCGTCTATTGCAATCCAGGGTGTTGAATAGTGGCAGTACCGACATCTAGTGGTCAATATTAGAAATGCAGCCTAAGCACTAAAATATATAAGAGCAGCCTTGTCATACTGCAGTGCAGCACTGTCATATTACTGTTAAAGTGAATGTTATGAAAGGTGATTCGTTCATATAAAAAAAACTAATGAATAAACGGCGGATAAGCAAATATTGCCAATTAAAAATCTGTTTATTTATGATTATCTACTGATACAATGGTTACATTTAAAGCATGTTTTCAGCCATACACTGAAAGTATTTTTAGAACATCCCGTCACACTAAACTGCAGCTTGTAGCTTATTGCCGCACCTCCTTTCCATCTTGTAAAATTCCAGTTACCGCTTTTGCTAAGCCTGTTTCTGCAAGAAATACATTGAAAACATATGTAACAATCAAAATTACAACAATGGAATTGTGCAGAAAACGGAATATGTCTGCAAATGCCGTTTTGTTTATTATACAGCTAACCCCTTCCTGTTTTCACCTTGAGATATATAGGAGCGCGATGCACGTGGCTTCGTAAAGCCAACACTGATACAGTAGCAATACTGACACTTTCATTATCGATCGTCATTCCTTTTTAAAAAAAAGTATAAATATGTGTAGTCCGGATTGGTTGGTTTTCGCTTAAAAGATACGCAGCCTCATTAATGATCGATCGTGTTTTTATTGCTGGAAGAGTTCTCCTCTGCAGTTGTGCCAAGAAGGGAGTTTAATGCAAAAAAAAAAAAAGCTGCGCCAGTTGGGAACAAAAAAGTCACCTTTGCAAAAAGTGAAGAAGCACGAGGAACCTGCTTCTCGCTCCTGGCCAAAAGAATGGCTTAAACGGCCCCTGTCAAGTGAGACGCGCGAGTTCCTGCACCCGCTGGGAGGCTGCGTGAGGGCAGCAGCTCGCAGGATGCCCGTTGGCAGTTTTTTCCACGTTTTTTTGTGCAAATATTAAATAACTCGTGTAAAGCATAAGTGCCGGCTCTTTGCGGCTCGCCTTCTAGCCAGCGCGGAGAGCAATGATATCAGCAATGACATCAGACCCCTCGAAAGCAAGTCCATCTGTGTCCTTGGACATCGAACACCACTGCAGATGAATATTGTTCGTGTCTGGATTGCTGCCTCTCACCCGGCGAGCGTGGAGGGGAGGACGCTGCCGTGTCACTGAGCTAAAGGGGGGCATCGGGCCTCGCAGGCTTGCAGCACTGGGGAGGGGGGCAGGGGTTTCCTTCAGGTTCGCCAGTAAGGGATCGGTTATTTATAGGGAGTCATTCCATCGAGGACAAAAAAACCCCAAAACTTCTCCCCTGTCTGTTGCTGTTACTTGAACGCTTGTCTAAAAAAATGTGTGGAAAGGACGCGGTGTTTTCACCACGGGTAGCCCGCTCGATTCTCCCGCTGCTTACTCACACATTGCTGCCACAAACTAAATGAAACGATAGTAAATAATAAGAAGTTGCGCTTAATGCATTCCCGGCTTTCCGTTTCTTTCGCCGGCAGGAACGGCAGGTCCTGAGAGACGGGTGCGCGTGGCGGGTCACGCGACGGGGCCCACGGCGGGTTCGATATAACTATAAGCGGCGAATAAATTCCCCTCACGCCGCGGTCCCTTTCAGGCGGACAGACGCCTCCGCCGAGCTATCTGAAGAGAATAACTCAGACTACATTTCGGGCCGTCTGCCTCTCGGAGGTTATCTTTCTGTCACTCGAGCTGTGGATATGCCCGGCTCACAAAAACTGGGCCGCTTGGCTCGCGCAGTGTTCATTCGGTAACCGTTATTTTTTGTAGCTATTTATTTGCGGCCGTCTTGATTCTGGCCTCATTGACCTTCTGTATTTCAGCCGGTAAGTGCTCCGCTATTCGCTTCGAGGCATTTTGCAGATTCAGGAGCCAGACGCGGGAACTGCCTCTCAACAAAGTTGTGCCGGAGTGTGATGACACGCTGGCTCTTCCCTGGTCCCCTGCTGCTAGTCTTGGGGGAGGGAGGCTGTGGAACAGCTGCGAAGCCTCCGCGGAGGAGCGGCGCCCACCCCGCTGGAAGCCACAGCAATATTAATAAAAGCCACCAAATCCAGAACAGATGGCTGTCTCATTGGCTCGCTGAAAAATTGAAGAGAGACCCCCCCCTCCCCCCTCCAAAACTGCGTCTGTTGCAGCAGACAGGAGAAACGGAGATGGGAGCTGTAAGAGAAGCACAGCGCACGGACTGAAACGTTCAACATTTTCCGGAAGGACACGCAGGGTTCACGAGTCTTGCTGAGTAAAATTACTTGTGAGAGTTAAGCGTTCCAGAGGCTCTCCATTGCGGCTGCACCTGGCAGCCGTAGGTGAGCCGTGATGTATGGCGCCACCGTGTGGCACATTTTGGTACTGCGTCCGTGGCATCATGTTTTTAATCGCCAAGAATAGCCTTCTGGTGACTTTTAACTAAGCAAACCAAAAGAAAATTTGCATTCATTATTAATAGTTGTGCATGTTTGTCGCCTGTTATAATTTATGCTCATTAAAATATAAATAATCAGACTTAATAGTGACAGCTGGATTGCTGGTAATATGTATGATTTATTATTAAAGCAAGAGGCACTTAAAATAACTAGTTTAGACATGGATATTTAAGTAGGGCTGGAATTAATGTCAGCCTGAGTTTGAAAGTGTTTCTTTGGTAGACCTGGACCAAAATTATTACAATAATACTATACATCTTTAAAGGAAAGTGAAATTTTTGTCTACAAAGAGGGAAGCTAAAACCATGTTAGTTATATTTCTGACCTGTACAGGCACGATCGTTTTTTTTTTAAACTATATTCGGTTCTATGATAAATGTTCCCAAAATGTTAATATGAAATACTGCCATCTAGTGGTAGTCACATACATTACAGTTTTTTTTGTTTAAAGAGGTTCCACGTTATCCCTTGTTCACGACCCAAATTCTGAGCCGAATTTATTTAATAAAAATGTGCAGTATTTAGTACATTAAACAAGATCGAAACTGTGTGTGTGTGTGTGTG
>JABFEA020000050.1:6494191-6508456 GCA_019775915.2 Cyphomyrus plagiostoma | reverse complement strand
ATACACACACACACACACCTAATCTGTGGTCTGTGTTAATTTGAAAAATGTATTATAAATGCAGTATTACTAAATGCTTACAAAATATACTGAGAAATCAAGGATGGTCCAGTCCTATTGCGAGCATTTCCCATTGGCTACATCTTTTTGACCTCACCCACAACATTTACAGCCATTACAGAACAGGGATTTGGAACATTTGTCTTTCAGCTTGAATCAAGATGTTGGCTGCCAGACTTGATGTTATTCTTGGCATTAAATTTAATGAGGGAGGCATTTTAACTTTCAGAATGATCATATTTCAGATTTTGTGAAAAACTGGAAGCCTTTTATCAACTGTGCTTTGCAGGACATTTTTTTCTGATCTGAGACACCATGGAAGGGAAATCATACTGGCAGCACATGATTTATGCTGTATGTAATACAATAAACATTAGCTATTTGATTAATCACATTCCAGATTCTTCTACATCGCTGTTACAGATGAACACTTGGCTTGCGAACTGTGCACTTCTGATTAATCAGAAATATCTGACTACCCATCAAATGGTGGTCAATCATCTGCTTTTTTTTTATTTATAAAAACTTCCAGACTCGAATCACAGAGCAGAGGCATGTATAGTCTGGCAGTATCCTTAGTACTTCATATGCACACTTACAGAAATTGAATGCTGACTGTTTATCTGAAGCACTCAACAAGCATATCATGTTCGTCATACAGATCGACTGTAGGAGTGCCTTTCCGTGGCGTTTCCATAGATCTGCAACTGAAGGTACAGTTGTAACCATTGTACCCATATCCATATATGTGAAGCTTTGGGCCTGATCACTGGGCTAGCCAGCCACCTAGTTACCCTGTAGGGTTCAAGGGCTCAGCGGAGACATCGTTTCTCTGCTGAGTATGAGATTCGAGCGGACGACCTTCCGATCAAAAGGTACAGAGACCTGAAACACACACTGCTCCCTGTTGGCCTGCATACCTGCTTGCGTCATGGTAATGCTTAACGTGAGCAATGTACATGATCAACGAGAACCGTGTTATGGCATTGGCGACTGTCATGGTGCAGTCTGGTGCAGGTGGGAAAATAAAGGTGGACATCCCACTTGTCACTCTGAGATAAAGGGGGTTTATTAATAAAAACTGAACACAGAAGGAAAACCACAAAGTAAAGGGTCCACGAGGGGTAAAAACCAAAACATGTGATATAAAAGACTAACAAAATTAACCACAAAGAAAACAAACAATAATCAGAGATTGGAACAAAAACTGGGGGCAGAACTAGGAAACAGGCAGTAACATAACACAATGACTGACAGTGGAAATGGACAAAGACAGACACTTAAATACTCTGATAATGAGGACTAGTAAAGGGTAGGTGTGGATCATCAAAAACATCAACCAATCAATTAACAAGGCCATGGGACAACAAGACACAGGTGAAATAACTTACAATTAACAGGAAGAGGAATCATGGGAACCTAACCAACACTAAAGGTTAAGACAAGGGACCAGGAACATAAGGCTATGCAAATCGATTAAAACCACGAACAGAAGGGTAAATCAAAAGCGAGGACAGAGATACACAATACCAAACACTGATAATACATAAGTAACAGCACACTCCCTCATGACCAGAGAGTTTACAATCTCAGAGCCACACACTGCCCATTGAGCTACAGTATGTGGCAGTCCAAGGAGCAATAGAAACACATACGGACCTAGAACTAAGACAGTGGAGCAAACAGGATGGCCAGCAACACCTACTGGCCAAATGGGGACCCAACACATAAGGCAGGGATGGATGTGCACTGACCCTGATGGGTGACGTGATTGGACGCTTGTACCTTTCTGTAATTAGCGTGTTACGTGTGGACTCTCCGCTGCCCCCCCACCCTGAGTGTGTCATCTCCCCAGGCACCCGACTTCTTGCCATCAGAGTCTTGTCCTCGTGGCAGGTGGGACCTGCAGGTCTCACCACCCTGCCTATGAAACTGAGACGTGCGAAAAGGGAGATTCTTCAGCTGTCCTCTGACTTCACTTTCCACCACCGCGAATTCACAGCCCCCCCCCAACCACCAGCCATCAGAGACGATGGCAAAGACGAGCCTGAAATATCATCTGGCACTGATATGTGCCTTCCCCTGTGCTTAAAAAAAAATCCCAGGAGCCAGAGTGGCATGCTAGCGTTAAGTTTTATTAGCTGTTAGGCTCTGCACTGTGCAAATAACTTACGAAAAAAAGACCCATATTTCAAAAGCTGAGGACTGTTCACCTTTTGGCCATTAGCATAGTATATCACTCTTCATTCCACTCAAGGATTCCGGAATGTTCTCTGAATCCCGTTATGGATCGGTCTCACACTTTTGATCTATAACATAATCAAAACACTCTGTTAATTTCTCAGCGTTCAGATGAGAGCCAGTGCTCCTCAGAAACCTCCTCTGCAAAAGCATAAATGCGCCTTTAAATCGTCCAGTAATCAACAATTTATAACACCTGCTGTTAGTCTTGGGGAAGCTGTTAATTAGCAAAAGAGGGTATTTGGTGCAAGGAAAAAATCGTGCGTGTTACAAAGTGAGTACAAAGGTAAATGCTATAAAAGGCAATTGCTTGGGTAATTAATTCTATTAAGTAATTGATTAATTACCTTTAAGTGAATGGTCAATTGTGCCTAGTGCACAGTAGAAGCAAAAGGATGAAAAATAAGATAATATCTGGGAACACTGAGGGTGCACATTAACAGCGGGGCTGTACGTGTGACGAGCAGAACCGAAGTGCTCGATACCACCGAGCTCCGGAAAACAGTCGCGTGTATCAACTGGCTCTTCCATCGATTAGGTGATTACAAGCTTAATTATGTCAAGTTACAAGAAGCAAAGGCCACTAAATGGGAGATGAGATTCTGGAACAGGGCCTGCTGAGTGTGCGCGTCAATACGCCTCAGCCAGTCGAAGGTCCCCGGCTTATCTTCATGGGCTCTAATGAAATTTAACATTTCCACAAAAATGTTTGACAGGTACTTTCAACTTGAATTTTTGCATGTTCCTAACTGTTAGTGTCTTGTCTAAAATATTTGCATGAAGCAGGAAGGAGTTCCTTACCAGTGCAGAGCGATGCCCGGGGGCTGACTGGATCCTGGAATGGCACTATATTAGGTCTTATCTAGAGGTAGGGACATATTAACTAATCAGACTAAAAACTGGCTAAAACTGTCCTACACGTCAGGTTCATTCTTTTGATTAATTGTTGTTTCTTCTGACCGTTTAAACATGTATTCACTCATTCCACGTAAAGCATGCCACCCAACTGTTTGTTAAATCCTTTGGTCTTCCGGACTCAGTTAATTCTGCTCTCTGCCTGCTGCTCTGTACATTCAGTAAATCTGCACCACTGCTATTCTGTTGGTCTGTAGGATCTCTTTACTCCTCATCCTGGCTATCCACCTTTCGGGGTTGGCATCAGAAGGCAGAGGTAGAGGGTGCATACGTTCTCCGAGACAATCGCAATCATTTTCATACTTTACATTTAAGTCGAAGACAGGTTTTGAGAAATTTTTCAACTCCGTTTTTTGATTTATAAACACCCCAGTATTTATTACAACAAAATCAGATTGCCATATTTATAACAAAATCACATCGCTAGGACAGCATGTTATATACAGTATGTGCTGTATTACTATATTCAACAAAATACTTTTTAATTTCTTGTCATGCCATCTGGATCTTTTTGTTGTATATGTTCTTATGACCGAATCACATCTTTTTTACTTAATTTATAAATGTTTTCTGAATTCACGGCTGTTTTCAAGGTGGCGTTTCTATTGTGTTTTGAGGCCAGCAATTTACATAGCCAATTAACAAAGACAGTGTTTCAAGTCCCACCCCAAAATACCGAAGTACTGAAAAAGTACCCCAGCTGGTTTGGTACTTTTGGTACTGGAGCTTTTGGTACTGGTACTCAACTGGAAGTCAATAGAAACACACAAAATACTGTACCGAAAGAACTGTACTCGGTGCAGTGGAAAAGCGCCCAAAGTAGTTAGTGACACCCACAGTACCACCCTGTACCACCTTGACAGGAAATATTCCGGAAGGGTTGGCTGAGTCACTCGGACTACCTTTCGTACTTTGCTGGGCTCCAATTTTCATCACCTCTTCTGTTGTGGTGGAATGAGTCCCCTGTAATCACAAGAACTGCATCACCTCCGACTTTCCTTATCAAGCCTATGGCACGCCACGCTAAGCCATTGTAATTCTGTTAGTTGTGTTGGTTCAGTTTTATTAACTACAATGGCAGGTGTTCCTGGTTGGACATTAACATGCTACCCGCCACTTCCCGCACCCATGTTTTTTGTATATTATGTACAGTAAGTAACTCACAGACAAGACTATGGTACATCTTTTTTTTTTTTTTTTTTAACAAGAACACAAGTGCGATTTTTGATCTTTATCTGTGCCTCTCGTGTAGGCTGGTGAGATACTTAGGCTGAGAGGTATACACAAGGACAGCTGGCTGTTAAGGATGTGCTATTTTGTGTTTCGCTGACTTTAAATGGTTGTTCCCTCTGCGCTTCGGGCCATTTTCAGACGAGTCTGAGATTTTAAAGCCGAAAAAGGTACCGTCTTATTCATAAATATTGCCTGGCGGTGTGTGTGATGTAGTTTGTACTTCTGGATGCGTACAGCCTGTTAAATAACCAATCTGGCAGACGCAGCCTTTTTCCATATTAATTCTTAACCGCAAAGTAACGTTAAGTTGCCCTGTAAGCTGCCTTAGCCTTAAGAGTGGAAAATTCACCTCGTTGTCATGCGCTTTCATGAGTTTGCACCCTAAGGCTCATCTTAAAACGACACAAGATCCGAAGGCACAGGCATGTAGGCCGAAACAAGAAAAGGAATGGAAACGGCTGGCGAAAACAACGGCCAGTCGTCAACTGGCACATATAAGTAATTAATGGCACAACTCACTGGGAAGAGTTCTTCCATAATCCTCCGAACCGAGGCACCCGCGTAGGAGCAATAATGCGTGTGCCGCTGTAAATGAAGAACAGGTTTAATAAAAAACATCTTGGTCTTTTTTATGGTGGGACCAAGGGATTAACATCAGGTACCATTGTTGAGTTCCCTCTGGTCTGGCGCCAAGGGTGCTGTTGTAAAGCAAGGCTCATTGGGCCTTTAGAGAGAGATTAACGACGAGGGTAAACTGTAACACAGCTCTGCATTGGGTAGGAACCCAAACATGAGGAAACCAAATATTGTTGATTCAAAAAAGCATCTAGTGTAAAAATATTTAAAGAGTAGCATATATTATGAATACAATTTACAAAATATATGTCTTTCCCTCCAGCACCATGGAAACTATGCATTAATAATATAACTTACTCATATTTTAGTGTTAAATTGTGTTATGGGGTGCTGGGTAATGGGCGAGAATAAAACATAACTCAGGGGAAGCCCTGGTGGCTGCAGCGTCGGAACCCACTTGTGCCTGTCATGTTTCCGTTCTCAGAAGTACCGGGTATTTTCCAAAACCAATAAATTCAGTGCCGCGGCTTTTCTCGTAACACAAAGCAATTTTTTCCTCCTTTACAGTGGAAAGAAGAGGGGAAGAGAGGAAAAAAATGAAAGTCGAACGGATGGGAGATTTAAAATGTTCATCCCGATCAACGATGGCCATCAGCTATTAACCGTCCCCAGCTGGACGTGGTAACAAATCCAGTCCATGTTGGAGCCGGGGACTCCTTATCGCATCTGTCCACCTGTCTCGCCCTCCCGTCCATCTTCAGCTTGCCATTCACTGATGCTATCTGCGGTATTATTGCCAAAGCGACATGGTGGAAAGCATCATAAACTCCATCCTTAGGGGAGCGTTTGTTTTCTTCCAAAATGAGGAAGACAGTCAACAAGATTGCTTTGTTGAAAAAGTGTGGGGGAGTGGACCTCAAATCAGTGATCTGGAGTTTGTTATGACAGCGGTTACATAGAACGGGGTGGAGAAAACAGAGATGGCATTATTACTGAAATAAGAGCACGGAAGTTATCCCAGCTGTAGAGCACCACAATATGCGATATTAGTATCAGCATTGCATGCTATGCAAATGCAATTGTCACATTGCAAAAATCTTCAATAAGTTACACTAAAACAATTTTACCACAGAAAACACCAAAATGCTTTGTGACTCAGATCATTGTTTCTTTGCTATATGTTAAAAATCAGTGTAATGATTACCGCCATTGATATCACATGAGCTCTGCATGTGTTCTCCAAGGCCGGTCATAATTTTTGGTCCTTGCTGTTGGACTCACTCATAGATAGTGCAGCGTGTTTGTGAGAAATTTAATAAAAATGAGAGAGGAAGAGAAAACCAATTTTAGTCTGTTTATACTCTGATTAGTTAACATGAGCTGCTAACCAAAATGCATCAGTCTTCCTCTGTTTGAAAATATATATTAGATTCCATAAGGATTTGTCGGTACTGCTTTGTGTCAGCAGAATTTGTGGTAACACCACCAACTAATTTGACAGACCGTATTGTTTTATAAATATTGCGATTTATCGCAAGAATTTCAAATAAAATCTGGAAATTTTTCCATTACCATAGGACCCTGCCCAGCTGAAACGCATATGCATTTCCAGAGCCTGGAAGTCTGGGACTATGGATAAAGAGCACATAGATTTTACACCAGCAGAATGACTCTTTGAATTTCAGGGCAGAGGACAATATACACTAAAGCAATTTACTGTTCACCACTCATCCATCTTCCATAACATGAAGATCAAAATCTGCAGCGAGCCTGAAGCCCATCACAGCAAACACAGACATCTTAAAGGCTTATGGTAAAGATAATACAGACACCCAAAATGATTATTACATTAAATATTCAGAAAATAACACATCCTGTATGTTTAGGGAAAACATACACTCCTTCTGAAGTATAGTATGTACTATCAGAATATGAAAAGCAAGTTGCATTTGTGACATTCCACAGGGTACATATCAAATATTTACTTTAGCGCTTATTGTTCTTACAGGCCCAGGAATGTGTGACCTCCTTTAGATTAGCGCTGTTTCCAAAGCTGCTCCAGATCCCAGACATGCGCTACTTTTCACCGCTGCATTACCAAACATGTGAGACAAGTGAAATTAGTTTTTTTCTGGGTCAATTGACAAACGAGATGGGCGGTCTTATTAAAGACATAATTTTGAGCTCCACTTTTGTTGGATATTAGTCAACAAGACACTCTGGAGCCAGGTGAATGCTGTTAAATTTCTGCTCATTAAGGAACAAGTTAATTAATATATTGCGCTAACAAGCGAGCATGGCCAGGCTGACTGAGTGGTTTGCGACAATGTATTGGTATCTCAGATAGCTTATCTTGCTTTGTTGATGCCCTACACAGATGCACTCTTTCATTTCCTCTTCTGAAGTGAAAAGCCAATTATCTGATCATGCACCAGTTTATCGGACATGACTGGGTCAAACATATATGGTCACGATGTGGTCTGAGATGATGGAGACCTTCCACATGCCGAGAGTTCCCCATGTAACGAGAATCTATTTTACTGTTTTTTTTTTTACTTTTATTTGCTGGTTGTTCAATAAACATGTCTTGCTTATAATACCGGTTGCATAGAAACAGAGGGAAAAAAAATATTCCACTCGCTCCATAAAAGCTTGTTCTGTCTGTGGTGAAGGCTTCCTTAAACCTTTCTAAATGTGACAGGATCACGCCTGTCCCCTCTGGAGTCGGGGCCAGTAAAGTCAACCCAAGTCCTACTACTGCAACCAAGCAGACCACCAGTGAAATGACTTCTCACGCCTTGCAGTTATCGACGGTGTAAATTAGACTTGTTTACAAGACGCACCCCCCCCCAGTCCCCAGAAGAATCTGTTTGAACAGAATGAGGTCATTCCTTTATTATGAGTGTACGAGTAAAGATTTGCTAGATTTAATTATTTTGAGCCGTTTGCAGAGTTAACCGCTTTGACGAAAGGTGTCTCCGAGCCGGGCTGTGATGGTGGCGCTGTAGCTGGCCATGACATCGCAAGCGCAATGTGTCGATTTGCATTTCACGTTGGGCGGCTCTCTGGCGTCCATACCGTTTATGTAAATAAAGGTGTCATTCTAAGGGTGATCTGATTTTAGCCAGGCCGTTCTCGACCACGTCTTGAGGAAATGCACAAACCAAAGCCTGACCTCAATAGCATGGGTGTCTCTCAAATTAATTTCCATTGCACCATGTTAAACTGTAGGTCTCCGGCAGAAATGTGCGCCATTTATTCCCATTTTGCTCCCAAAACACAAATTCTGTCACGTTAACAGAGGATAAACCCGCTTCTGTCGCGTGGGCCGGTGTCTGACATGGAGAAAATAAGAACGTCTGCACGTCTTCGGTGCCGAAAAACGTTTTGTTGGGGTTGTGTAATATTCACGTTTCCCCCTATTCTTCATAAAGACCCGTTTCCATTGTTCCATTGTACCCTTTTCTGGCGTATTTTGTTTTCTACCTACTTTTGATTTCCCCGGATTTGAGGGGGAGAGAAAGCGTGATTGTCTAGCCCGGGGTAAGATTCTGGAGGTTTACATATCAAAGTCTGCAAACAGAAAAACGTAAGCCAAATTTTCGGAAGAAAGGTTTCTCTTCCCACACGTGGAAAATAAATCCACCGAAACAAATGGGTTTATTGTGTTCCAGAGGCATTTTGCTCTTTATTTATTTTATGGATTTCCAAGGTGGCGTATCAGTGTCAGAAAAATCAGCACTTTGTACGTAAACACTGCACATGTTGCTTGTGTGTGACACAGTGGTGAGTGCTTCTCTGATGTCAGCCACAGGCCTCTTCCGTTGATTTTAAGCTTTTAATTCCACTTTTGCCTTTTCTATACTGTTGGCATGTTGTGATAAATCAACTTTCGATCAACTTAGTGAGCAGGTCGTCCTCTCTTTTTAAACCGTTTAATCTAAATTAAGCACTCGTATTTTAAATATATATGTGTAATATACATTGATACTCATATGTATAAACAATGAAACTTAATGTTATTAATTTAATAACAATAATCGTCAAATATTTTCAGTATGTTTTCAGTATGACCATGCGCTATGTGTGTAGAAAGCTGTCAAACTGTAGTTGTTATAACTTGCAGCTAAATCAGCGATCAATAGTGATTTAGTAATTAATAATAACAATAATTTTTATTGTCATCATTACTGTTCTGATTAATAGTATAATTCTGAGAAATGGAATCCGCGGTATAATTATTATTGATTTTAATGATAACACTTTCTCTGGGAATTGTCAGTGCTAATTATATAATCCCCCCCCCCTCACACACACACACACACACACTCATGCATTTTAAAGCATAAAGGACGTAGCTATAAATATATATTCCTTGATTTATTTTCCTTGGGGGGAGGGGGGGGTGTTTTTAATCTAATACAGGCCAGAGGAAGCTGGGAAGTGCTGGGTCACTCTCCCGCCAGCAGTTAGCGCGGACACGAGCAGTCATGTAGGCCACGTCGCGATCGCGCCACGCCGAATTATGACTGCGCGGAATGGACATGGCAGCCTCTTACACGCGCCTTCCTCCTCACTGTCAGCCCAGCAGTGCGACTCTGTACTGGCGGCCACTCAGCGGGGGCAGCCTGCGGCCCGACACTGATTGGACCTGAAGGTCCGGTGTCACTCGCTGATGCTGAGAGTCACAGCCGTTCGTGTCCTCGGCTCGGCCCGTGGCTCCGTTCGTGATTGGACAGCCAGCGGTTTCCCGGAGGGGTAACTGGAATCGATCATTTACGTTTAACGCATAACATGCAAAGTTATCAGATCGTCACACTATGGGCCCATTTAGATAGATGTGAATATTTATATTTGTACCTGTACTATGGCCGCTATTGGATTTTAGTACTACACAGTTACACCTTAAATCACTTGTTTTTTTCCCTAGAAATTAATGCCTACAGTAGTGTTCACGGGACCTTGGTACCTGATTTCATGTTCATGTTCTCAGAATGTCAATAAACTGCCTTGAAGTCTTGAATACCACCTGGATGTAGATGGATCCTGTAGATAGTGGTCAAGTTCCGTTTGGCCAATGAAGGGTTAAGTCTGCCCATAACAGCCTGCGAGATCCTGGGAGAGGGAAACAGAGATAAATTTTTTTAAATAGTGTTAGGATTACCCCTAGATGGATGGATAGAGTTTGGATGGGGGGACAGATAGATTGCTTCTCCAGTCCTAATAGAAGGTAGTGTTCCTGTGCTGACATGATCAGATCACCCTCTTTGTAATTACCTTAGGTCAGTGTTTCTCAACTCAGTCTGTGGGAATCTGCAGCCAGTCCAGATTTTTGCTCCCCCCCAGCTCTCAACACACCTGTACTGGTATTCACTGTTCTTGTTTGCTTGGCTTATTCTTGATTGATTGGTTCGAGTGAGCTGGGATCTGGAAGGGAGCAAAAACGTGGACAGTCTGGGGGTCCCCCTGGACCGGGTGGAGAAACATTCCCTTTAATTCATGATCCCCACTGCTGTTGTCTTGGCAAGTCCATGACTGCTGTCCCACCGCCAAAGTCCCCGCTTCCCTCATGAGGAGGACACGGAAGACATAGGGACATGACGACGGCTGCGGAGGGAGACCCCCGTGCTTTTTTTTCCCTCGCAGGCGTGGGGGAGCGTGAGTAGGGCAGTGCTGTACCATAGGCAGCCAGCCCCCAAATCGCCATGCTTTGTATTTACAGCTGTACCCTTATGCGCAGTTTAACAAGTAAACGTGACCTGACTTTATGCTTGCTGGCGCCGCGCGCTGATCAAAGCGCTAACCCTCAGCAGCGTGTTTCTGATGCGCGAGCGGAAACTCGCACATTTGCATAGATCGCAGACGTCGTGTGCAGTGTTTTTTTTTTTTTTTTCCTCATGCGCGGCATCGGCGTATAATATTTCGGCGGCGTCAGTTTCTATACTTCAAGAGAAATCACTGTCAGGGGCCTGGGGACACATTTAAAAGCCAGAAACAAAAAAGCCAGGCCATATAAGTGGGGGTGGGGGGCAAAACAGAGAGACGAAAGTGGGCACGTCTGGCCTTTGTGCTCCGTGGCATGCGCGCGACGCTCATATTGCTGTGTCTGACTGCGAGCACGGCTCCCATGGGTGGCTATGCAGAGCTTGTAGCTACTAATTGGGCCTGTTAGGGTCAGCAATTAGCGGAGAGCAATTGAGATTTTCTGACAGCAGCGACTTTTCCACGCCGCCGTCACTCTTGCCGGTGAGGAGGGGAGAGGAAAAGGCGTGACGAACCAAGCCGTCCCGGGGGTTGACGGCGGTGTGCGGATGTGGACAGGCGGCCGACGTCACGCCCCGCGCCATTCTCGGCCGTCCGAGGGAACCCGCGACTGCTCCGATTGGACGTCGACTGGAAGTGGGGGCGGTGTGACGATGGCGCTAAAATACACCGCGCGTTTCCTGAAAAAATATGCAGCGTGGGGTTAAAGCTACCGCGCTGACGAGCGGATTACGGAAAACTAAATCCGCGGATCCTGCAGCCTCCTGGCGTCATTGATATATCACCGCATTATCGATAATGAATGCGACAGGTCTCCGTAATGGCCGCTAATGGCGACGTCTCCACTGACGAGCAGTGTCAGGAGTGCGAGAGGCTGGCCATATGCTGCCTCGCTGACGTCCAGCTCCGATGTGCCGACCTGTCAGGCGGGCCGCCTTACGGTGGCTCCAGCGCACTGTCGCCATGACTACAGGCACCGTCATTGTCAGCCACGTCCCCCGTCAGCCCACAGGGCCGGGGCCCGTTTGGCAGAGTGGCGAGGAATGCGATGGCGTTTTAAATCCGTCTCACTAGCTGGATGAAGTTCATGTGGGTTTACATGTCCAGGGAAGGGATGTGGCCAAATGGGGACTTTTTCGAAAAGACCGCCAGGTTTTACGGACACCGCACGGGTATGGGAGGAGCACAGGGATGGCAAGCTGGAAAACCAGGCTGGGAAAATGCTTCCCCACTTCAGAGATTATTGGCAAATTATTTCAGCAGGACCCTGAACATGAAACCCCAGACCACTGGGATGCGAGTTAGCAAATGAGGAGCACTGTGATCTTTGACCTCTGTAGAATCCTTTTTCATTCTTACACAAGATGGGTAAAGATCGCTCCATCTCCCAAATCAAAGGATGCTTTGGTGTCCTTACCATATACACCTACATAGTTTCTTCATGCAAGTTTGACCCATATATGTGCCCAGATTAAGCATTAAATTTAATAATATTCCACTCTGAAATATGTGTATACATTTGTTTTACTCAACAAAATGGCAAAGTGAGATTGGGGAAGCAGGTGGCTGAGTACCACAGCCTCACACTTCCAGGGTTTGAGGTCTGAATCCTTCCATAATCACTTGGAATACATGCTCACAGAGAGTGAGATCATGCTCCGGGGTTCCAGAAACTCTACATTCAGCTCTACATTCTGTTCCCAGACCAATCCTCAGGTGGAATTCTAGGGAACAACCCTTCCCCCAGGTGTGGGTCAAACGCTAAAGCTAACCCTGTTAGATCTCATAGCTTTTAATCGCAATGAGCATGCAAAGCGCTCTGAGCTACTTTCTGGGGATTGACAGCCCACGGTGGGATCTCGGCACTTCAGTCAGCCACTGACTTGTCAGAATAGATGTCTGATGACAACCCATCAAGCAGGATCTCCCCATGACTCACACTCGCATCCGTTCCCCAGAAGACCCAGGAGCGTCCTGGCAGAGAGCTCCTCAGCTCTCATTTCCATTCATACGTCATGTTTTCAACTCACTCAGTATCTGTACCAAGAAGAAATAACTTGCTGATGGGATGATATTCAGGATCAAGTTGCTCTGTATAACTGTCCTCCTCGGTATAACTGTCCTCCTGCTCACGGTTACATTTCAACATGCCACTGAAGGAGGCTTGTCCATATGGTTCTGTTATAGCAGACTGAGAGCTGATTGGTCATTGGGAGCATCATGTGACCATTATTTGTTAACTCCAAGGCACAGTAGAGCCAGGCTCCAGACTCACTTTCTGTCCTTTTTGCATGATCACTCCAAAGTGAGGTGACCCTTTCGAACACATTAGCAACATTCAAAGAGCTATGGATGTATGATATCGACACTCAAAGAGTCAGTGCTCACCAGTACAAGGGCAGTGTGCCGACCATACTCATGCGAGTTACCATGATAACAGTGGTTTTGTGTGTGTGTGGGTGTGGTCCAGGTATACCTTTCCTTATGGGGGACACAATGTATCCACAATGTGATGAATACCTGTTTTTTTCCCTTTTTTGGGGACCTCATAATGGAAAACTCAATTTAATAGCAATTTAAGAGCTGGGTATGGGTTGTATATAACATATATATGTATGTGTGTGTGTGTGTGTGTGTGTGTGTGTGTGAAGACTTCTTTTCCAAAAACGTCTTTAAAAATTTTAAAATTTAAATATATAAATTTAAAAATTTTAAAAAATTACGTTTCTCATGCCATTTTGCTGTGCACTGACCCTATTCACTGCTCTATCAACATTTTATGCCAGATCGCTATATAACCTTGTTTAAGATGTACTGCAAAATGCCGTTTCTTTCCAAAGCGCAATGAGCGCCGTACCTATTTTTTGTCAAAACGCGAAATATACTCTCGACCAATCAGAATTCGGTGGGCGTGCGACTTAATCGAACTTGGCGGCGCTCTGAGGCGATAGTTGTGTTGCTATCTTGTTTAGCGTCCTCTTCAAAATGAGTGCTTTAAACAATTTTGATGGCATCAATGAGCCAGTAAGACCTAAAGCTGGAGGTAGAAAATGCCGACTGGACAAAGAAAACAACAAAAAAGAAGGTTTGTCACTTAGGCGGTGCGTTAATATCTACTGTGGGATGTCAACACAAGGCTGCTGCGACTGGTTTCTGTCAAGCCGAGAAGCTGTCAACAGATTATTTGTTCTATGTGGTGGACGATATTGAAACGTGAAATTACCAATATTTATTTTATTGTACTATTTAGTTTATGTTACTATTTTTTTATTTAACGCATTTGCACTTACAGGTCATCGTCGACTTATGACCATGATTGGTTACGACTGACTGGTCGTAACACGATTAGGTCGTAAGTAGCATATGTATTACCTACTGTACAGTAATGTATTGTTATAAGAATCTTTAAGTCATACCTTATCATAATTTTCTTTGTTCATTATGTATTGTTATACATCATACTTTTCTCTGTTCATT